>OMLF01010793.1:47389-85189 GCA_900302615.1 Holocentrus rufus
TACACAAGCACGCTCTCTCTCTCTCTCTCTCTCTCTCTCTCTCTCTCTCTCTCTCCCTCTCATCACCCCCTCTCTGAAAGATAAATGCTGCTATCTGTATCACCAGGATGTTCCAATGACACAATTAGAAAATAGTTTACTGATAAAGAGCAATTAGTTCTGCATACTTGTCTGAAAGAGGCAATAACGGCCAAACAGCCCCTACGGTCAAATACCCCCTATGGCTCCAGTTCTCTGTTTTCTGTTGCCCCTATGTTGACTGTGCTTTTTTTTTTTTTTTTTTTTTTTTTTTTGACCATTACCAGTAACTCACATCCCCTTGCCAAAACACCTCGGAACCAAGAGAATTTCTATTGAAGAAACTGGAAAGGCACCAACGGAGAACCTTGCCAGATTCCACAAACTAAATAAGCTCTCGATCATTCTCTCAGGGGACAAAGTGGGCATTTTTTAACTGACAGGAATAGGTGGTCACGTGCCTGCTCCACTGGTCTGTTCTAGTGATTTCTCCCCACTGTGGCCCTCTGCTGATAACAAACTCTAACCTGCTAGACATCATGGAACCGTTCCAATGCTGTCTGCTGCTTTGCAGACTTAAATTGAAAGAGCAGAAATGCCCTAAAAGTGCATGGTATTGTTTTATCAAAATAGGCAAACCAGACAGAGCCGAGGTCTAGTCTAGATGCAGTCTGCCTGGCTGTTTCTGTGATGCATTGTCTGTCTGGAGAGAGCTGATTTCCATCTTGGATGGTGGTGCTGGTTGTGAGGGCCTTTCTGTCTTGGCAGAGCAGCACATGGCTTGCCTCCGTCTAGACGCCTCATGTAAACAAGGCTTAATGAGCCCAGTGGTGGAGCTCCGCCTAGACAGAGTAGGCCCCCACAGCCAGACATCACAACAGCAGTGTGCACCACGTTTATAGGCTGCACTCATGATTTTACATGACTATGGACATGACACTGGAGACGAGTTTCTGTGAGTACACGGTCAATATCAGTGACATGGAGTGCCTTATACATTAGAGCTGGATGTGAGATCTTTCATTCTGAGTAGCTTGTGGCAAGAGCCATGTCAGTACTATACATACAACTAATGTACACATATCTATATATCTATATATATCTATATCTATATATGTATCTGTATCTATATCTATCTATCTGTCTATAGATACATATACATATATACAATACATATACATACATATACATATACAACAGCTAGATAGACAGACAGATATAGATATTGCATCTATCTATCTATCTGTCTGTCTAATTAAATTTGAGTGCCATATACCTTCTTCCTACCTTCTTCAGTTCTTTCCCTTCTTCAGCTATAACATGATATAGACATGAGAATACATTGCACAAAGACATGAAATACATAGACATAGATAGACATAGATACATTTCAGGATGTGTTGATGGTGACTGTGAACACTTGTCAAGTACCTGAACAGTCACTGGGTCCGGTCCGCAGCGGATTGAATGTTACTCCAACCTGACCCCTGACACTGCCCCCTAAAAACATAGCAGCTGTGTGGAAAGCATCCTGCTGACGGTGAAAATGTCCCCATGTGTGACGAGGGGACCATGAGCATTTGGATATGGGCCATCCCACACCTTGGTGACCTTACTGTGGGTGTTCGAGTATAAATCATACCCCACTGTCCAGCCCATCCAGTCCTGATGAGGCACTGTTACCCCTGGTTGCTCCCAGCACCACAGCATACCAAGTCACTTGACCTTTGACTTGTGGGGTGAAAAGCAGGGTCCATGACAGTGAGGTCTTTTGCTTTGCTAATTTATAAAAACTCAGTTTGACACTCTTAATGTCACGCCTGGCATCTGCCACTTTCTGTTAAGATTCATTTTCCCTGTATTATTTATAGCTGTATAGACAGACAGTGTATAGAAATAAGAGAGAAATGTACACTTATTTTATTTTCTGACAGCCTTAGTGGGTGTCCAAGCATTTTCCTGTTTGAACATCCAGTATATATTTCATGCAAAATACATCCTGTATACAATAGAATTTAGATATATGCACTGGATGACCTACTCTCCCATTTGATAAGATTTCCAAAGGAAAGCCATGCCAGACTTTAATCTTTATACATAATCTGTAACACAGAAGTGTCTGTGCTCTGAAGCTGGGAAGATAACAGTGGAGGCAGTAAAACCTATGAATAAAGCAGGCATCTCTATAATTCATTCACTGTGCTGCCTAGGTAGAGAAACGATGGTGAAATTGAACTATTTCTCATTTTACTTGAGACCCACTGGAATCCCTTCAGAGGCCCCTGGTGGTCCCCTCACCCAACTTTGGAAACCTCTGCATTATATCACATGCCACTACTACAAGTGTGAGAAATTCATCACTTCCTAGGGACTCACTCTTTGCGCATAGGCTTTACCTTTCTGTTCCTAAAAACCTTTACAAATGACTAAAGATGGGTATTTCCAGTGATCTTGGAAAACAATATTCAACCACGTTAATGTCAGAAAGAAAAACTATTCTTTGGTTTGGAGAGTTTGAAGAGTCAGTGTTGTCTTGTAACCACTTTCAGAGGAAAGGTAACTTACCTTGGCCATGGAGAACTCCGAACAGAGAGCAGAGCAGTACTATCCAGGGACCCATTGAATGAGAAGAAAGTCTACCACAAGCAAACAAAAAAGGTGTCCAACGAGATTGCTGCTGCTGATTGTTGTGCACAATATGTGAGTACACAGTACAGTTTCTCTCCCAAAAAAAGACTGAGTCCGCGGAAAAGAAGTGGATGTGATGGGGCTGAGTGAGTCGCAGTCGCAGCGTGACTGGAGGAATGAGCGTCTAATTATGGCACGGTGAGGGGCGGGCTGGGGCCACAGAGACTGACTTGAATAAGAAGTGTCAGCAGGCAAACTTCTGGACGGTTACTAATCAGAAGACTTTTCCCCAGTATTACTGGATTTTAAAGCCATTCATTTTGTGTAAATGTGCTCTCTTGACAAAGTAAGCGTAGCGCAAAATCCTTATGATATCCCTATAATATTTCTACAGGGACTTTCAAATAGGAAGTTCGAGTTTATATTGACCTTGTCATACTTCATGGCATTTAGCTTACTTTCATTCACTTTTGTCAATTTAAGGGTCTCAGTCCCTATCATATTCCAACAGGGACTTATGTATACCTAGATATCTGATATCGTTGTAATAAGCTACTTTATGGTATGTTTATAGTATAACGGGTATACCTTTAACATTCTTACTGGGGTTTATAGCTTTGATGTCACATTTGTAAAATATCCTGCAATTTATTAGGTGCTTATAGGATTAGTGCAGCTCTTTTTGGAAAACTGTTTTGAGAAACTAGAGCATAGGTGATGGGCTGTGATTAATTTGCACGTGTGTGTGTAGGCTACTGTGCTGTAAAGCATGCATCTACACATGGATTGCCATTGGTCTCCCCACCAATGGCAGTGTAGACCTATTCTGTCTGTGACTAAATGATTGTACTGATTACTGAACATCTGGAGCTGATTTGGGGTATTTTAAAAATCTGTTGTGGCCATGTCCAGACTGTAAGCCTGATGCTTGAAGCCCTTAGAATATGTCGGTTAGGGGAAATTGAAAGAGAGAGAGAGAGAGAGAGAGAGAGAGAGAGAGAGAGATTACGACCATTGTCAGCAGTTATTCATCGCGACATTTGAGTTTGATTGATTGCACCCAAAGAAAATGACAGATTGCACTGGGTTGTACTACATTCTCATTCACTCTTTCACAGTTGCGTTAATGTATAAAATGCTGAATTGAGCCCTATTTGCATGGAAAATTGATGTTGATATATAGTCAAGTACAGCGTGTCAATGCTAACAAGTCCCTGCCCATTACTACTTTTTTCATTATTAGGTGATTTTCTGACGTCACAGTTGTGCCAAAGAAAATGACTTACTTTCTCCCTAAATCAATGAATTAAAACGTTTGTCACATCGCCGCAGATCGCCGTGGCCACAGCGTCAGCCAGACATTCATTAAGTGTCACAAACTGATCCTCAACTGTGGGAGGGAGGGCACAAACAGGACGTGCACACAGACACACACACACACAGACACACACACACTGAGGAATCTACCACAACTGGCACGAGGGCGAGAAATAATTGCTAGACTACATTATAAACATTTTGTACCAACTAAGGCCTTCTGCAAATTCAATCAGTCTACTGGTTCTGGGCATGGTGACAGAGAGGGGGTAAATGATCATCTAATCAGAGCCATATGTCTGCACTACAGAGCCAGTCTACAAAAATCACTTAAGACTTGATATCGAGATTCAACAAGCATAGCCCAATGCCCATATGGAAGTATACATGAGTTATGGCACTGCTACAGTGTACTATGTGATGATTAGTGTCTCACACTCTCCCTGCTCTTTGATCCACACCAAATTTCCACTCAGAACACATTAAACCGATGAATTTAAACACTGTGGTGGGGATGTGAAGGGTGGCAGATTGTAAAAAAAAAAAAAGCACATATTAGGCTTCTGGGGACGTTTATCAGTCAAGGATGTGGCCCCAAAGAAATAGGGATTCTAACAACCCCCCTCTATATCACAATTGTCAGAAGAGAACAAAGAATTCCCCTTTGCTGCTATCCTTATCTAATCTTTCCCCTGCTGTGATGTGGACAGGGTTTGGAAATACAGGTCTTTAGTGGCCATATAAGGCCCTGGGGAATACGAGAATCAGGAATACCTCCAAATCAGGGCCAGACTCAAAAGCCTGGATAGCCAGATCATAGTGGACATCTGGGGGTAACCTTTCATGCCTGTAGCACTCCAGAAACGACCAACCTCTACTGACCCACACTCTCTTCATCCACATTTGGGATTCATCTACATTTGGGGTTTAACAAGGTACAGCAGCCAGAGCCAGGCTGCTGGCTCTTAAGTGGAGGAAATTGGAGTTGCAGAGGTCACATTCAAACAGTGTTAATCTTCTTGGGGGGTGGTACAGTTCTTTTGAAGCCCAACAAAGCTTGTCTTGCCATGTCTGTGTCACTCAGCAGAGGGCCACTAATACCTTTAGGTACACTGGGGGCTCAAAGGCCTTGTTCATTGTTGCTGAATGCAACTGTACAAACTAGTGGCACTGTTTAACTGTATACTTAGGGTGGTAAAGAAGCAATTATAAAATGTAAGGTGGGTATAACAAGATAATGCTCATTGTTTAAACAATAAGAGCCATTGCCCAGAATGAAGTTATCATACTTTATTGTACCCTGTAAACAGATGCAAGTTAACTTGCATGCAAATGCGTTTTGGCTAAATGTTTTGGTCATTGGTCATAAGAAAACAGTGACCAACAGTGGGTATAAGAAAGCATGTTGTTGAGTTTAACTCTTGTTTTTGGCAAAAAATAAAGTCTCACAAATAATACCATTTGTACTGCATTTAGCTATACACAATAAAATCTAAAAAAGTTAATGTTTAAATGTTTACTCAATTTCCCCACAGGGATCAATAAAGTATTCAGGAATAAATAAATAAATATGCAAACACATAAATAGTATAAACATCTAACATTTACCTGTGTACATTAATGTTTTAGTTCTATACAATGTTGAAAATGATCAAAATGAAGAACCAGACAATGCAGAACTATTATCCAAAGTTGTGTAGCATCTTAAATAGTCTGAGCTTTCGTCAACCAGCTTTCATTCTTTCGCCATGTTTTTCTGTCACTGGCCTAAATGCGCTTTGCCCTGTAGCACCTCATATTCTACATAAGATACTCCAGGTCTTCACAAACATCAAAGCTAGACAGATTTTATGATTATCATCCTTCCGATCACTGGTATATTTACACATGGAGAGGCTAGGATAAAAAAAGGAAAAACACACCTGTCCCGGCTTGTAGATTCCCATCCAAACCATGTCGGTGAACCAAATCTAAACATTCATTTTTAATTAGCCTTTCATGATGTTAGCTACTTAAGATCAAACATATTTGGCTGTCTCCAGTGTCAATAGACCGTGACAAGTTGTAATGCCATAATTTATAAAGAGACATTAATAACAATGTTAGTTGTACCCTGTAAGTACTGGAATGGGCTGCATACATGTACCGATTCCCTGCCATAAATCCCAGTCTGATTCTTCGAGCTTTAGTCATATTGAGGAGGTATATTATTCAAATTCGAAGTAAATGTAGCAGCTGTAATATGGTATAGTTTAGACCAGAAAATAGGAAACTCATTTGGTGCCTCACAGTTTTTTGTGTGCAAAAGAACTTAATCACAAAACATTTTTGGTGACCCTAAGGTAACTTTTTGTATCACAAATGCTTGTAATCCTCTGAAGTGGAAATGCACCACGATAGCTAGTGCTGGCAGTGTTGTAGAATATATAAATCATAAAAAAAGATCTGTGCCTTCATACTGCTTCTTCTTCTCCTTTGGGAGTGCTTGGTGCATCCTGGGAGTCAGAGCACCTGCGCTGGCGCTTTGCAGGCTGGGATATATTGTCAGGAGATGAGGGCTGAGAAACAGGTGGGGTAGTATGACTAATGATCTCCATTTTGATGTCTGGAAAAGTCTGGTTGGGGTAGACGATCCTCAGGTGCTCTTCAAACAGCTCCTCAAGCTTCCTGCCTGCCATGGCAACCTTGGTGTCAGCCTGCCATGCAAGAACAAGCAAGCAAGAAGTGCAGCAGAACACATCATTATCAGGCTGCAACTCCTCAACACTTGGGTCAACACTAACCAAGACAAATGAGAGGACTTTTTGGCTGATATCACTGTCTATAGTACCTTATTGAGCGCTGCACAGTTCTTGAAGATGAGCCGGATGTCTGATATGAACTCTGCTGGGCTTTGGTAGCACAGACTCTGTTTAGCCTCAAGCCGTCTTTTAACAATGGAAAGACCCATTGGTGTCTTTATGGTCTGCCTGTTACCAGCCAATATCTATTGAGAGAGAGAGAGAGAGAGAGAGAGAGAGAGAGAGAATAAAATCATGATACTTTATGGACACAGATGATGAAGCAATATTACATCATGATCTCATACCTATATAGTTTTATGCGACTGCATTATACACAGTGGGTTATGGAACCTTTTTTTTTTTTACTTTCCATTTTGTTATTCCAGTGGTAATGCTCAACAAAGATATGCAGCCCAAAACAGGCAAATCTGCTCAAATGCTGCTTGACAGCACACAGCTTCAGATTGTATAGTATGTACTGTGATGTTTACAGTTTATCTTACATTGCCCCTTTAGGCTCTGTTGTCCTTGTACCATGTGTGTTTGCAGTGACAAATTCTGCAACTTGTCATCATGTCTCTGCAATGTCACTGAGACAATTTCTGTGGATTTATTGTACACAGCGATTGAAGTTATTCTGATTCTGATCTTTAATTTCTCTGCACTGATGTACTACAAGTAATTACGTTAAATTTACAGTAACTCCGTGTGACATTAATCCCTTGTACTTTTCCTCTGTCGTCGGCCATGTTTCTACTCACCAAGGGGGACGCTGGCTCTTGGAAGTCTGAGCTCAGCTCGCTGCAAAACAAGTGCAGCAACAGCCTCTCACACTTCTGCATGGTTGAAAAAAAGAATTTTGACTTAATAAATGCTAATTGATAGAACAACAAAATACATTCCCATGTTTTGTGGTAATAACCTTCATATTTATGTAATCTGTGTCAAATTATACAGTTATAAATCCATCAGATGTCAGTCAAACTGTATTTGCAAATAGTTCTCAATGTTAGTTTTAACCCATTAGGAGTATTAGATGGGTGGGGTTTGCATCACAGAACAATGCATTAAGTGCCAAAAATTGTTGCAGGATCATATTCGTTAAGCAACAGGCAATAAGAAGCCATGCTCTGCTCTGTGCCAGGCTTCACATTCCCTTTTGGGTGTCCCAAAACCGAAAATCATGTAGCACAGCATCAACTGACTTATTGTTTTTAAGGAATGGCAAAATACTCAATATATTGGTTTATTTTTTTTATATACACAAACAACAGTACTAACACTAATAATGTTAGTTGTCTGTCAAACAATGTAGTTGTTCACCTGTCAATAAAGTGGTTGCTAGGTAACACATAATTACCACTGTTAGTGGTTATTTTAAACTAGCACATTAGTATTTAAGTTATGCAGGTGTGAGTTTATTGGTTATTTTACAGTGGCTTATGGGTTTTTTGTGAGGGAAATGTGAAGAAACTGTCCCAATCGTACTAATACAGAGAAGCCCACCACAGTGGCAATATAATTATGCTGACATGAAAAACTAAGAAGCATTCACAAAATCTATTTGTATCGTGGACAGGCAAGACAAGACAATTTTAGCATCTTTGAAAACAGAGCACTGACTCGTTTGTCCAACGGGGGGAATCCTCCTGAATCTGAATCTGGTTCCTCCTTCACTGTTTTGGCTTCAGGTTTCTCATCACAGTCGTACTCCATCTCAGGCACTGACAGGTCACGGCAGAAGGAGCAAAACCACTCCTCACTAAAAGGAGACACTCCAGAGATTCAAGACAAGTGCCAGTAAGCAGGAGCATATGCCTAACAAATGCCTAATGCCAGATGAAAACCTCACATCTCTAAAATAAATTAAAAAAAAGAATCAATCAAGAATTAAGGAAAACAGTCTTGCCCCAAGATGCGTGTCTGTTTTAATAATACAGTGTTTTCTGAAAGGGTTTTAATAAGCCAAAGGGTCAGACATTTTTCTAAGTCCATGGAGGACTATATAATCCTCTGAATCCAGTACAAACATGAAAATGACAAAAATGGGGGTTACTGAGTTTTAATCTGACAACAGTGATAAATAAATTCCATTTGATGGAGGAGGAATCTTGCCTGGGAGATTTGAAGAGAGATGGAACATGGCACGTAAGGTGGAAAACTTTGGGACACTTATCACAGCAAAGCAGCTCTCCCCCATTCTGACACACAGCGCACCAGTCTTCATTAGGGTCTTCCAGTGGAGCCTGATGCTGGTCTACCTGCTGCTCTCCTCCCAGTGAGAGTGTCTGCTTTGGAGCATGAGCCTGACTTTGGTCCCGTGGGCTCCTGGGAGGCTGCGGGGGGGTCTGAGGCTTGTCTTCTGTGCTTTGAGGAGGGGTCGAGACCTGGTTCCCCCCACCTTGGGCGCTGAGTTTGTGTTGGTCTCCTGTGCTGTCAGGGAGATTGGCTCTTTGGTTGGCTTGTCCCTGTAACACACACAGAGACAAAACAAGCTTTGAAAACACTGGGAGCTGCAGTGTACACAAGAAATGTTACTGAAACAGTGAATATAGTATGGCACATCTATATGAAATACAGTATCTGACTGTATTTTAAGTCCATCCACCCTCTTCTTACATAGCTAATGTCATCCTCTGGCTCGTCTTTGATGACAATGACGGGCCCTGGTGACGACCTTCGTCTTCTCTTGACAGCTGAGCCCACAGCTCCATTAGCCTGCTGCCTCTCTGGAGGTTTCCAGGAAACAGTCCTTGGGAACGGAGAGACAGCCGATTGGACTAAAGAGAAACTCACTGGAGAGACTGATGGCACAAAGGGACTCAGAGAGACAGAGAGAGAGAGAGTGTAATGTTTGTAAGTTTGTATGTGTGTGTGTGTGTGTGTGTGTGTGTGTGTGTGTGTGTAATTGTCAACCTACCCTGGTTTCTCCTCTTGGGACACAGCAGTGTACCCTGGTGAATTCTGCTGTCCTTGCACTTGAGGCAGATAAAAAATATTGTGTTTTTACTTCCCTATCAGTAGAAATATGACAATATGTATTCATGCACCTAAATATGTAAGTACAAATAACCCTGATGACTCAGACATACCGTTTCTGTGTTGCAGAGAAGGTGCGATACTCTGTGGATAGTTTGGTCTCAGCATGTGTGCATGGCCACCTGGATCACTTCTCTTGTTCAGATATGTGGGCTCAATCTAAAAATAACGTTGCATATCACTTACAGTACTATACAGATTTTAATATGTTTGAAAATGAATGACATTCAGTACAAGAGATGCAGATTTTTCGACATTCCGTTAATCAGGTAGTAGCATTAATCATAAAATAACTTATTAATCTATTAAAACAGTTACACAATTCTGCCTATGAAGGTAAAGACCAAATGTTTTTGTTGTGCATTTAAGATATGGAGATATAGAGTTGATTTGAAGGATCTAGTCCTAAAATATTTAGTAATGAGAGGCAGCTAGGCAGCGCAAAATTGTGCTTGTCTACTGTAACTTAGCCTGTAGTGAATCAATGCAACAAGAGATAACCCATTTCTGAAAAATAGATGAAAAAGTAGAGGTACAAGTACATCATATACATATAAAACATCCATTGATTACCATTAATTTTAACTGATTAAATTCTTAATGACGATTAATTGGTCATTGATTCATCACTACCATCCCTATTGATTCAAAGTCATCAGCTGAAATGGATTGAGCCACTTGCCATCTGCCGTGAGTGAGGCGAACTGACGCCACTGCTGCTGGGCAGCGGAGCATTGTGGGTGTACAGAGGTGAGGTGGAGAAGACGTCCATGGGTTTGGGTGGGTAGCTGGAGCTGCTCACCATCCCCCTCAGCGGCTGGACCGACTGCGAGTGAGTGAGGGACACATAGACAGACGAGAGTGAGAGAAATGCTGCAGTCAATGTCATGTTACGTTCCTGTCACCTCCAATGAGCATGTGATGATGGAGGTAGAGATGAAAGGGTGCAGCTCCATTATCCTGTCACTGGGTGTGGGTGGGTCGACGCCCCATGGCAGCTCTCACAGGAAAGAGCAGAACAGAGGAGACTACGCCATAAACAGAATACTGAGAAGACTAAGCGTATTTTTTTAGCTCAAACATTGCAGATGCAGCTGCCAAGGCAAGCAGCATTCTATATGTTTTTGGCAAAACTTCTGCAAACATTTCTTCTGCATCAATCCAGCAATGACACAAACACTTCACTGAAATAATTAGCCTAGCCTCTCTGTTTCCGCAGACAATGTATTAAGATGTATAGTGCTGGTATTGAATAATCAAATATATCTGAGTGTCCAATCTGGTTTGGTTCAGACACATAAACATACAGAGAATGTTTGAGAACCTCTTGATACAGTAACAGCATGTTCACATCAGGGTGACGCAACTTAAGTGTGCATTCCACAAGACTGTCCTTGCACTGTGCCTATACTTCAGAGCAAGAGCAAAAACAACCAGTGAACTAGACTAAACAGCTCGGTGGACTAGACATAATCAGCCGTCACTTATGGAAGTCAGTCCTGTGTCACATGTTAGCTGCTGCTGTTGTAGATTTAGCTGTTTTATGAATTTGAATCATGCGCTAGCTCAAGACTCAAATCCATCTTGACAAGGAAAGACATAAATTGCTCAGGATGTGAAGGCTGTCAGCTCCATTTAGGACAATGCCATCCGCAGCCTGCGCTTGTTAAGAGGCCTTGTCAATCAAATAGACACGCACGCACGCACACGCATGCACACACAGACACTCACACGAACACACACACGCAGGCTCACCTGGGGCGCAAACCCAGGGCTCGGTAAGCTGCTAGTCGGGCTGACATGGTTGGGAGGAGGCACCATAAACCTCCGGCCTGGCTGAGGGGGCGCGGGAGGCATGCTCTGGGAGGGAGAAGCTCCCTGCAGCGGCCCCGGAGCGCTTCGCTGTAGACGGACGCTCTGGTACCACGTCCAGGGTGGAGGAGGTGGCTGGGGCTGCCAGTGAGGCTGTGGGTTCAGCTTGTCCACCTGCATCTGGAGCTGAGCCAGAGTGTTGTGGGGGGCCAGACGGGCTCCCAGGGCCAGGCTGGTGGGTGAGCCTGAGGGGCTATGCCCAGGGTGGGAAAACTGATGAGGGATGCCCTGAAAACCACCCAGCTGGTGGCCTGGTACACTCTCCACCACTAAAGAGCCTAAGGGGATGTACACACAGAGACAAGTTCAGCATAACAAGTAGGGATGAATAATACGCACTACAGAAATCTAGCTTTACTGTATAGAGAACTGTGGTGAGGAGTAGAAACTCAGAAAGCCTCTTTTGTTACACATTATTCATTTGTGCTCTCAAATACTTGGGTCAAATAAGAAAATGCGATGTGACACTTGTGCAAAAACTATAATTAAGTGATTTCTGTGCTGTATTGTTGCCACTTATTACACACTGATTACCGATATTTGTAGAAAATCATAAATTCCTTCTCTGGTTTCTATATAAGTTTCTTCAGAAGAATCTCTACTACGTTGTGTCTTACCCAGATCGACATTTGAGGCCCAGTAAGAGGATCGACACTGGAACCGTACAGAACTCTGTGGTACAAATGAGGTATTGCATTTTGCCCGCAGTAGGTTTCCGATCTGAAACAGAATCTGCAACAGAAGGGATGTTATTAATAATTCTAGGGGGAAGACACTTGCGAGTAACAAAAGGCATATGTTCTGCATTTCATCGGCTCTTTTACAAGATAGATCAGGCTCCTGTTTGGCTTTTAGAGGTCCAAGTTTGGGATAGAAGGATTTGATGGAGAGATACTGTGGAGTGGATAAGGATCAGATGGGCCTTACCAAACGCTTGCAGTACAACAGGGCTGTGCCCCCGTTCCTGGCTGTGGCCCATTTGCTGAAGTTGATGACATGATCCAGGTGTCTGGATAGATAGCCAATGTCCTCCTGTTGTTTTCTCAAGACGGTCTCATGATCCTTTGTTACAGCCTTGAAAAAGGAAAACATGAATAAGTTAACGTCTACAGCATTCAAACAGCTTGAGGGTATGCAGTCCAGGCCTCAGGGTAAGACAGCAGCTGAGCTAGCGAGCGTATAGTGTTTTTCTTCTGGAAACAAGACCATGATAACCAATCAGTGGTAAAACCTAGAAATAAAATCATTATGTGTTATATTAATAGCAGCTTACATACCTCAAGTTGATTAACAAGTATCTTGCCTTTCTTGTTTATCTCAAGTATCAAACTGCAGATGGACTTCTTTATTTCATTGTGAACCGAGGTCCGGTTTTGATCAACTTGGAGCAGTCTGTAAAAATATAACATGATTTGGCTCATTCCTTTGGTTTTACATTTTCCACTGGTTTGATGCTCAAGTGAAATTTAATGAATCAAAGTTAATATATGACATGCACTGAAAAGCAATACATCACCACATAATTTCTAAACACATTCAGGATTGTCACTGGAGAAACTAATGACCTTCTGTTAAACTAATCACTTCTTTTAAATAGTCTACGGCTGGCTAATCATCAAATAATTTGCCTTGACTTCTTGCTCATGAAAGGCAGGGATAAAAAAGAAATTTAATTCCCACTCTTGTGGTCACATTGGAAAGCAAACTAACCTTTTTGATCCAAATATCTATGAGCTATGGGTGTTTACAACTTTTGCTTAGATTTTGCCAGTTGGCATACAGACTTTTGAGGTGCGCTTACCCATTGTTTATTGAGTTTGACACTTCTTCGATAACTTTCTTTTTCTCCTGCAGCTGTCGGGTCATGCTCTCCATGTGCTGCTTGTGGTTGTTATAAGCATCTTCCAGGAACTGGTAACTATTCCAGAAAGACCACTGAAGTTAATGGATGTAAAATAACAATCACACCAAAATTATATAATTGTATTTTTTGTGAAGCCCTTATTAACCCATGAGGGCGGAGTAAGGCTGGGTGATTTATGGATATGATATTGGTATCATGATATGAGACTCGATATCATCTAGATATTGCAATATCTTGTTATGGCATAAGTGTTGTCTTTTCCTGGTTTTAAAGGCTGCTTTACAGTAAAGAGAAGCAACTTTCTGTTTATTTGCCTCTACGTGCTTGGACATCATATTTATTTGAATAATAATTGTTTATTTAAAAATCTCTTGTGTATAAATATCTTGTGAAAGCACCAACAGCCATCTCTACAATATCATCACAATATCAGTATCGAGGTATTCAGTCAAATATATTGTGATATTTGATTTAGTCCACAATGCTCAGATCTGGGGGTGGGGCAGGGGGCTTTAACACAAGATTATATATTATACTAATCAGATGCAATGATTGTATTATATTTATAGGTCTTAAGTTGTGGCTGTACTTGTGGTCCTTGTGCTTGAGCAGCTGGCAGTCCCGACAGGTCAGCAGGTCGCAGGTCTCACAGAACAGCTTCAGTGGCTCCTGCTTGTGGATGTCACAGAACACCGGCCTCTGCGTGGACACACCATGGGCCTCTGGAAAACAGCACAAAGCTTATCGGCTGGACCTCCTTTCAAAGGACATAAAAGAATTTGTTCCATCTACTAACTGGGCACTGTGGCTTGGACCATAATTATCCTCACTGACGTCTGTTTGTAATGTTGCCAGTTTGGGAATTTAGCCTATTTTTTGCTTTTGCATTCAAGTTGGTCTGGATACAAATTAAGCTATTTCTCAGCTGTCAGTGTAGTTTCACTGAATGTAGTGAAGAAGACTTAAGTGGAACACTGTAAATAATGTATAAGTGCTGCAGAGAGGAGATTTTTATCCAAGGTTTAAGGTGAAATACTGTTAAGGAACAAGCTGTATTGACAATATGTGTTATAGTCAGCGGTCTAAAATAACACCTGCCAAGTGACAAAAGCTGGTAAAATTTGTCTTTGCTGAATAAATGAGGAATCATCACCAACACTGGCTGGAAACTTATTAAAACAACAATTTTTGAAAGTCTCTTCTTTGCACTTCATGATGAGTTACTCGCTTTACAAGCTTTAGCATAACAAATACATATAGTAATATATATTAATTACTATGGGCAAGGTAACAATTATTCATGGAAAGTAAATTTTATGATGCACTAGTCCTTAAATGGTAAGCTAAAAAGTTAATTTCAGATACATGTAGTAGTGATAGTAGAAAAGAGACCAATAAGGACAACATTCAACATGGAAAGAACAGATTACCTTGGAATACCTCCTCCTTCTGTCTGATGGTGTGGTCTTTGGTGAACTTGACTCTCTGGTGGGCCTCTACACAGGTGGCACACAGGTACTCAACACAATCCACACAAAACCCGGTGGCTTCTGTGTTGTCATCGCAGGTCATACAGAGCTGTGGACGCACAAGAGAGGAAATGAAACATCTTATTCTGGGTGAAACTGTTTTGGAGAAATGTTGTGTCTCCAGATTTTGTTGGTCTTATTTGATCCAGCAAATTCATTTAGAGCTATTTACAAGAAAGACCTAAATAAGAGCAGCTGTTGTGAGGGCAGGAAGTTTATACACATATTCAGACACACCATGGTTGCTGAGCATCCAAAGTGCACATCTCTTAGAGTAAAATGTGTTGAGGGAGGGCAGAGCATCTGCTGCCCAGATTTACCCAATTCAAACTAGCCACCCCCTGGACACAAGTCGGCCCCTCAAACCATTTTCTATCACAACTTCCCTAAAAATCTCTTGCAGCACTGCCCCCACATGGCAGTGTATTTTGTCACTAACCTGGACAGTCCTCTCTACCGTGCTGCTGGGAGCCTCCACTGAGTCCTTCACAAAGAAGTTTTCTATCACATCCACCTCCATGCACTCCTGTCTGCACACCGGACAGCGAATCACATTGACTGGAATCAAACAGGAACACAAACATTGATCTAAATCAGTAAAACTGTTTTCTTATGTGATATTGACGGAAGGATTGACATCTGTCAAAAGCATAAAAAAATTTACTTAGAGGCAACTGACTGACAGACAGGCCATTCACTCAGTCACTCACTCACTCAGTCACTCTCTCACACACACACACACACACACACGCACGCACACACATATATCTCCCCGTCTCACTAACATATATGCCCACAATATACACACGAGCCTTCTAGAGAAACAAATAGCATTCTTTATAATCCACATTCTCTTCGATAAGAACAGAAGATGATGGGCAAATGAACACAAGACCTAATCTAATCCACTCCCCCTGTTTGTAAACAAGTGACTCACGTGGTTTATTCGCGCTGTCAACCTGGAAGTTCGGCGGCTCTGCCATAGCCAAATTCCTTGAGGGTGAAGGCAGACATTTCTTACAAAAAGAGTGTAAACACGGCAGAAGTTTGGGTTCTCGACTGTGAAACTGTAAATGACAAACAGGACAAGTGTCCAAGAAACTGAACCCTAGTGCTCCCGACTTCTCCTCCTGCACTGGCATGCTCTCGGCTTCGTTCTCCACAATGATGACAGCGTCACCGGACTCGTGTTTTTCTGTGCACGCGTCCATTTGCGGCACTTTAATCCAAACACTGGGCTGCTGCGACAACGTCCGCGCAGGTTGCTAGACAGGTAAGCAAATCAGGTTCAATTGAGGCATTTTGCTCCCGTCCTTCAGAGAGAGGGCATCTGTTTTCACACCTGCTTTTCCTCCCATTCACAGTCACTTCAACGTTTTTAAAACAGGGCGCTGTAAATGCAATTTATGATTCGGCAGACACGTTGCCTTTTCAAAAATTCTCAATTACGACAAATCCGCTGCGAAAGAGGTAAAACGTAAAATTAACTAAATATCTAAATAAATGCAGGCTTCAGTGTC
This sequence comes from Holocentrus rufus, assembly GCA_900302615.1. Taxonomy (NCBI): domain Eukaryota; kingdom Metazoa; phylum Chordata; class Actinopteri; order Holocentriformes; family Holocentridae; genus Holocentrus; species Holocentrus rufus. The sequence continues at coordinate 63,960 of OMLF01010793.1, forward strand.
GCCGGAGCTCGACGTGTGAGCGGACACAGATGTTGCTCGCATTGCACTGCACGCGCTCGATGCGGCACGAGAGGGGTGGGGTCAAACAGCGGAAGCAAATTGGCCATGGGAATAAGCGCGCCCTTTTTGGATTCGCAGTAATTACAATGAGCAAGATTACAATTAAATGGAAGTTTGTTTGCTATGTTTGTTACCAGACACAGAGGTTGGAATTTTTTAGACCAAAATCCCAGCTCTTATCATCATTGAAAATATTTTAAGGGAATATGATATTTTAAATTGAGATACCTAAATAAAGCTTTCGGATATTGTGACGCTTATGAATAAATTTTTTCATGGCTTGGCCCGTCCTCTACCTCTGATAGTTTATTTCTCTAGAAACAATAAAATCCATCCACTTGCACGTCTTGAAAAGCTGACTGCTTAAAACCACCAAAAGTTTTGGGCCAAAGACCTTTTCATATGGGGCAGCACTGGAGCATATGTAAACTGCAGATATAAGGCATCTCAATCTCTTAATTCCCTCACCAAATCGGTAGTGGTTACTGGACAAAAATCAAAATTGCTTCATATTTTATAGTTTATACATGATTTCTTACAGTTTTATGATTTCTGTTACTGTGCTGCTGGTGCTTAAGGTTGCTTGTTTCCTTTGTATTGCAGCCTATTTGCAATGACTGTATTTTAATTGTCTCTGCTTCATATAGTGTTGTACTTTTGACTTGTCTTCTATGTATTGTCTTTGTTAATGTATCTATCTGTTGCTCTATACCATCAACCTGCCCAGAGGACTATACAGATGAAAATTAGCCCAGATGGCTAAATCTGACACATGTGCATTGTCTCCTTTTTAAATAAACTTGAAAGTGCATATATCATTACTGTATTTTACTCAAGCAGTAATTCACAGCTAGGCCTATTTTTCCTCTCTGAAATTGGATGTTGTTGATGATTTTTTTTTTTTTTTAGCTTTTGCCCGAAAAATATAATGTACAATGAACAGAATGAACAAACATGAGAGGATACAGTGCATGAAAGGCTGGTTAAAAAACTGATTGGGTAAATACAAAGCAGCAGGGACATTTGGGACTTGAGGTGGGTCAGGCCTGTGCCTTTTTGTCCAGTTAGAAGAAAGCCATGCCCATGCCCTTCACTGCATACTCATGTTCATATTGTCTTTATCAATTTGTCGATTATCCCTGCCATTCCCTATAGTTGGGTCAATTTTTACACCAGTACTTTTACCTCTACTTAAATATCAGCAAAACAGCACAGGGCATTACATGGGTCTACTCTTTTCATCACTTGTTTTGACTCTCTTTAATTTCAGTGTCATTTTGCTGTAGCCTAAACTCTGGTCATGGACTTTGTATAAAGTGGTTCAAAGGTTCTTTAATGCATCACCTATTAAGCGTTACCCAGCCCTATTGCAGATCAGTGTGAACTTGGATGGATGGCAGTGCCTTAGTTAAACTAAACATGAATCTGACTGCAGAAAACCACAGGATCCTGCTGAATGATGGAAATCATATTCCTCTAATGGGATTGGGCACTTATGGAGACCCAAGAACGGTGAGAATTTTAAAGGGATCACATATCAGTCCTTTAGAAACTGATTAGGTCTGTTGATGACTGTGTATCAGTTGGATTTGCAGTGCACAGAGTCCAGGTTTATTGCATACACTGATTAGGTAGTAATTGATATTTTCTATGCCAAATATTAATATCCTAAGAACTTATATCCTAAGAACAAAAACATTCCATATTTTATTTTATTTTATTTTTGTTTTTATTTACTGTAAACTGTGTCAAAAATTTATCAAAACTGGGTCAATTGCAACATTTTGATATTGTGCGCATTTCTTCTTAGACACCCAAAGGCACGACACGAGAGTGTGTCAAGCTGGCAATAGATTTGGGCTACCGGCACTTTGATGGGGCTTTGGTGTATTTCAATGAGCACGAAGTCGGTCAAGCTATTAGAGAGAAAATTGCTGATGGAACCGTCAAGAGAGAGGACATATTCTACTGTGGGAAGGTATTATTTTCTCTCATACATCAAGTGCAACTGTTCAAACTATTCTTGTATTCCACTGTGAGCAATGAGCTACTTTTTAGCCCAATTTTATCTGTACATCTACTTTAATTAAAATAGCAGCAAAGTAAAAATATTAATATTTGAGTAGCAAGTAGCAATTATACTTGAGTAGAATGTTGTAGTACTTTAATTCTTATAGCCTGTTACCAGTCAAGTGTGATTAGCGGAAACAAAAACCCTCTTCAAGTTCATTCTAAGTTTACTGTAAGCAATGCCTTCTTATCCCTCTCAGCTGTGGAATACCTTCCATCCACCAGAGCTGGTGAGGCCAGCCTTGGAGACGACGTTGAAGGCCCTGCAACTGGACTATGTGGACCTCTATATCATTGAGCTCCCTATGGCCTTTAAGGTTTGTATAGCACCTGATTCCGCAAGGAAAGTTGGCATGTTGACTGATCTGCCCGCCAGAAAGTATACTGATGTCGCCCTCACTTGTTGTCTAAAGAGGCAGGGACGGTTTAATTTAGCTAATATTCTTGTCAGTTAAGGGATCAGCTATACCATATGGTGGCGTTATATAGTCTGATGGCAGGATAGTGAGGACAAAGAATGCCTGTGATGTTCCTTGGTTCACAGTGGTGAAGGAAGGCGGTAACTTTGACATTGAGATAACACTGTGCAAAGTAGAGCTGTGACCATCAGAGGGTGGATGACGGTACACGCTAGTAATTTTTTTCCGTATTTAATCATGACCAAAAGTTTACCCTAGGTAGCCAGAGTTTTAGTCACCAAAACATAACTTAATCTTGACCATTGTTTCAGTTGCCTGTATATACAGTAGTATATACAGCATATTTTTTCTGCCTTTTAAGTAAATTCTTAATATAAAGTAAGAAATGTTCATGCAACCTACTGGATTGTGCTTAAATTGTAGCCCGGCAAAGAGTTCTATCCTAAAGACAAGAATGGGAAGCACATTTACCATCATACAGACCTCTGTGCCACATGGGAGGTGAGTTCTGCTAGGATTTACTCCAATGCTATCAAATAGGTTGTGAAGTACATTTAGTACGATTGTGTGGTCATGTATGCTGCTCATCTGAACTTATATTGAAATAGTGAATCAAGAACAGAACTGCTTTGAAGGCAAAAGATATGACTCCTCCTCAGCTTAACAGATATAAGAGAACAGAGTTTCCTCTGCAGGTTTATCCTCTGTGTTAAGGACAACACCATAAACAGCCAGCCTGTGTTCAAGGTTTTGTCCTCTATCTTCAGTGTTTCTCTCTCTTTCTGACTCTCCCTCTTGCTCATTCTGTGTCTGGTATCTCAGTGAGTGTGTTTAGTTAATCATTGCATGTCTCTGATGACACATGTCTTGACCTGTCAACAGGCTTTAGAGGCTTGCAAAGATGCAGGGCTGGTCAAGTCTCTGGGAGTGTCCAACTTCAACCGCAGACAGCTTGAACTGCTGCTGAATAAGCCGGGCCTCAAATACAGACCTGTATCCAACCAGGTGGGGCTCTTCTCCCTTCTCTCTTCAGGCTACCACTGATATCAGGAATGGCATTAAATTATATATAAACAGGAAGGCATTGATTTGTTTTCAAAGAATACATCATGTTCGACAAGAAAGCTCTTGTAGCAACTTACATACATGCTATATACATGCTATTGTTTATGTGGATGTCAAGCTAGCTGTGCAACACTTTCTGTTATAACACACTAGATACTAAACAGAGTGAGTAATCTCCTATCTTTTTGTCACACAATCTTAAGCTAATCAAAGAGCTTATTATGCCAGAATGCATGTTCCTTATAATTTATAAGGTTTTCGGAGTGGATCTTTGCTACAGGAGTCCAATGAGCCAAAACTGTGTAATTACATGTTTTCATTTTTTTTTCAGGTTGAATGTCATCCATACTTCACACAGCCCAAGCTCCTGGACTTCTGTCGTAAGAATGACATTGTGATTGTAGGCTACAGCCCAATTGGCACCTCGAGAGACCCATCCTGGTACTGATATGGGTTTTTGAGACCAATAACGATACCTTTTTTCAGAGGGAGATCACCAATACCTTTGTGCAAATGTTTTCATGCCAAAATTACAAGTATTTTGTGTTGCACTTTGAATTTAATTCTTGGCGGGGTGGAAAAGCTTCACAAACAGGTTTCAGTCCATCATGTGGCATTGAAACTCTTACCACAAATTCCTTTGCAGTCTTACAGTTGTGTTATGAAGCTGTATTGAGGGAGGAACTTTCATCATATTGACAGTGGACAACATGACTGGCCAATGTCTGATATTTAATAAAAGGCCACTATCAGCTTGATATATCACCATATATATATATAGCACCAACACATCATGGTGACCACAGTGTTCAGACAGTGAATATTAAGATAGTTACCATTTTGCATCCACACAATATCGTCATCAGGTTAAAAGTAAAATCAGTCCTCATGCCACAATAAACACAGAGATTCTTTGTGGTCTGTGACCCAGGGTGAATTTACAGTGTCCTCCTCTGCTGGAGGATGAGCTGCTTGTGTCCCTTGGGAAAAAGTACAACAAGAGCAGTGCACAGGTTGCCCTGCGCTTCAACGTGCAGAGAGGAGTGGTCGTCATCCCCAAGAGCTTCAGCCCCCGAAGGATGAAAGACAACTTCCAGGTTGGTTTAGCAAAAATGTTGTTAGCTTGCCAGGGTTTGTATGCTATAATGATTGTATACAGTGGAACTAATGTGAAATATTATCATACTGTATTTCCTCAAATAGTGGCCTTTACCTCAACTGCAGAAGGTACCAGGCCTTTATCAGAGGCAGATTTTTATTTCTAATTCCTTCTGTAGTATAGCTCAAGTATATTGCTCATATTTTAATACGAAGTGGTGTTGTTTTTTGATCTGCTTCTGTTTTTCAGACTGACCACCTCAAAAAATTTGATAACAATGAAAAACTAATTTATGACACACAGTTCTGATATATAGTAAATTATATGTAAATTGCTAAAAATTACATTAAAAAACACATCATATTGATAATTTTCTTTCAGATATTTGATTTTTCACTCACTGAGGATGAAATGAAGGCCATTGAAGCACTGAACAAAAATATTCGTTTTGTGGTGCTGCCGATGTAAGTAATTATAGCTAGTTATAGTTATTGTAATTATATTTTAATTATAGTTAATTACAATTACCTTTGTGTTGTGTGATATATGATACAAAATTACAAAATCAGTTTTCTAATGGACTAATAAAGCATCACGATTATCATTGTCATCATCATTATAGTTGGTAGTAACAATGTCTCATTTTGACACAGGTGGGCTGACCATCCAGAATATCCATTTCATGATGAATATTAAACTTTTTATCATTTGTCCATCTGATGTGCATTATTTCCTGATTTAAACCTCTTATGTGAATATCCAGAACATAACCATCGTCATAACTGGTATAATCTGCCTTTTATTTGCTGGTACGTCACATTAGAAAACACTAGAGGGCTCTGCCTCACAATTAATGACAAGAAAGTCTCCATGTCCTCAAGCATGAGCTGCAGCTCTGATGGCAAAGAAGCTTAGCTCCTTCCATCCAAGTTACATATGACATGTGATCATGGAAGAGAGATATTTTTCAATTAATTAGCTAGGGCAGATTGTGGTGGGTAGTAATTGCTGTTGCAATGCACAGAGACGGGTTAAGAAATAAGTCATTTTGAGCTGAGTTTGTCTGTGAAGGTGTTGTTTATACATAACTGCACAGTTTCATCTTTCAAGTCAAATACCCGAGCTACTAATGGCCACATGTTGTTACTGTTTATGGTTTTGTTAATGCTGAAAATCAAAGCCATGAGATCCTTTGTCTTGTACCTGTGATTATCCATTTCTCCCTCACTCTGCTTGCCAAATTTAAACAGGGCTCTGATAACTGATTTAAATAAATCTGTACTATTTAGAGGTGGAGTTTAGATTCTTTTGTAACTGTTATGTCTACTGCAGAAAAGGGCGTGGAGGAGAAGCTACCAGTTATATTAGGTCATTAAAGATCGATGGTTTTGGAGAGTTCACACTCAGAGGTGTTATGGAACAGATTGATGTGACAGTCATATAATCAAGCAGACAAAGTCAAATATCTTTAGGAATGCAAAGAGGATACATAACGGCCCCTGGGGGAAGACATCGGAAAAGTACTGAGCAGCTGAGGGAAAACCACTTTAGGTTGTCATGTCTGTTGAGGTTATGTATCGCTCACAAGGCGTGACGCAACCACTGTATTGCCGCTGCATTTCAAATGGAGTTTCGATCAAAACATTAATGATGGATCAGTGAATAATTGTGATATAAGGGCATGTTTTTGATACATAATGAGAACAAAATTGGAAAAATGATGTAGAAATAATAATTAAACAGACAGGACTCATACTCATACAGCATTGGGGGCATGCCTTTCATCATGAGTCTTTAAGTCTTTAAGTTTAAGTCTTTTTCCTTTTTGTCTTTTTTTTTCTTTTTTTTTCTTGCTATACAAGACTTCTTGTTTTATCTTAGCCTGTAGTGTTAGTTTAAAATGAATACCAGTCACCCAGTTTTTGCTGTGATTTTATGCACATGTAATATCAGGTTGTGGTTTGTGTCTTTAATCAGCGTTATTCATGATAGTCTAGTCATAATGTCCACTCTCATATTATGTAATTGTACCATTCAAATAAAGTCATGATGACCATCTGAAACTGATTCAGTTTCATCTGTGACTTACTGCTGTAGTCTAGGAAATATTCATGAATATTTCTCAGCAGTATTAAAGCCATTATAATCATTAAATCACTAGTTCTTTTGGTAATTAGGCATTATAACCATAATATTTCTTTACTGTGTATGTTGTGTCTAATAGTACCAGATTGTTAATTAACTGTAGAGAGACTTTTTGATTAAATTTTCATCAGCAGTTATAATTTAGATCTTTACCATACATTTATGAATAAAACAGTATAGAATAATTCACAGTGGAGTATCGTCCATTTGTTACCTTTTGTGATGAGTATAATTTGGCAAATTTAAACTTGTGAAAATCATCACATAGACATTTTAGCTTAGACTTTCATGTGAGTCGTTTAGTTTCTGAACTAAATCCAACATTTTGTTTTCTCCATCTTGCTTGTTCAGAGAGGGTATCTGGGTTTGATCCAATGAAATCTTCCATCACATTGTTGACATAGTGTGTGATCTTTGTCCTGTTGATTACTTTTACCCTCATGGCCAGTTCTCACCGTGCACAATGAAGGTACCTAAGGACACACCGTACAAACTAGTATAGGCAGAACTCTCTCACCACAAAATTAAGGAGATTTAAAGATAGAAAAAAAGATCCCCTCTGCCTTAATTGTCAATGGGCAGACAGAATATAGTGCTGCCACTAGCCACTGTTTTGTACAGGCTTAGTTTAGTTTATTTGAGGATCCCCATTAGCTGACACCTTGATGACCAGCTAGTCTTCCTGGGATCAAAACATAAATTACATAATACGCATACAGTAATTATTTGAACTCTAAAACAGGGAAAGAAAAAGAAAAAGAATAATAAACGATAATAAGTGAATAAATAAATGATAATAAAAACATATCCACATATGTAAACATGTCTACACACATACATACATACATATATGTACATGCATATACAGTATATACATACACATACATGAATAAACAAAATTTTAAAAAAAAGGAACTTCAGGTCTTCAAACTCTGTAAGCCTGTAATAGCAAGTTTGTGAACCTGCAACAGTCTGAGAGCCCCCAAATGCTCCAGTCAACAGAGTTTTTAAGCTGCCTGATGCTCTGACTGATGGTAATTAAAACATCGCTCCTGCTTTGTGAAGCCTCTGCTCTAAGCACATCCTTGATTCGCCTCCCGGAAAAAGAGTCTTTCTTCCCTCAACCGGATCCCTTCCTCAGGGACCCATTTTCCCACCACAGGGGTCCAGAGTGGCCCAGTTCAGGGCATTTGTTTGAAGGTCGGGAGCCTTCGCAAGCCAGAGGGACTTTTTGAAGGTGGGTGGCAGCAAGCGGGGGTTGACATGTTCTGGCTTTTCTCCTTTCTTAGGGGTTCTTTTGAGGGTGAGGTCATTTTGTGTAACCCTAAACCACCCAACTTCAAAACACATTATCATTCCACAACTTTACTACCTTTAAAAATGAAGCCGCATGCCTGTCTTCGGTTTTGCAGCAGTGTTGACATTTCATGTCTACTTAGTGTCTGAGCCTGTTTGATCTTTTCTGAATCTGTTTCAAAAATAATTATCAACATAGATGTCTATCAAAGCCTTGAGACATTTTTACTTCCAAGTATTTTCCATTGGTATTTCATTCAAGATTAAATCACTGAAACTTTCAGCATACACATACAGTAGCTCCCAGCCATGAGCCATTTTGCAGCCAATCAGCAACAGAGCCCAGTTCTACTTGATTGCATGGTGCCCAAACTGCTAGAAATTAGCAAATAAATAAATAATTTTATTCATCATTGCAAGATTGTGATATATGCCTTCATGGCTTCATAAATGAACTTTATCAGTGGATAGAGTTATAGGTTCAGATGGTTTAATTATTTGTAGAAATGCCTTTTGATTAAGACAATACTTAACTGGCTCACATCCACTCCTAATTATGTTTTGTTCACATTAAGATCAATATCCGAATGGATCATGAGATTTGTCTAAAGATGTAAAGACACAACAATATACATAATCAATAATTTGCAATATTTAACTCAAATGTGACTCTTGTGTAAATATTGGTTTAGCAGTGAATTTCAAATACAGGACAGTACTAATATGATATGTCCTTTCGTCCAAAACATCCTGGTCATTAAAGTTCAGTGGTCCTGTCAGTTGACTGGTACGTCTCATTGTGCAAAACATTCCTTTCCTCCAAAAAGTATTTCATCAAGCGTTGTCATGCTTGGAAAAAGCCATGAGACACACACAAAAAAAAAAAAAAAAACGAGAAAAGGATTAACAGAGAGGGGTCTCGATAATGAACTGTATTTCTTTATTCTCTGTGCAGCTTCCTGCTGATGTTCAAACATGGCCACAGGTCGCTGCTCGGAGTCGAGTTTGTCTGTTTGCTCTGAACGTGGACTTGAAGAGTTTGTCTTGTCTCCTCTGATAAAAATCAAAGACTCTGTTTTCATTAGGAGGACACCTCAAGCATGTAGCTGGAGGTGCCCTGCCATGAGAGGGGGTTTGGGGGTCAAATTAGAGTCTGGGACTGTCGGGTGCAGACATGGTGAAGGCTCTCTTTGAGATAAAACCTTTTTAACATTTAACCAGTTTGATCCACAAGGCTGAATAAAGAAAGTTGCATAAAACTAAGATATTGCCCTTTTGACTGCATCTTTGGAAATCCTAAATGGATGTTGCATAACATTTGGCAGGACTGACACATTGTTGTCAGTGACAGGTCACCAGATCAAAAAGACATGTCCACGCAGATCTACCCAATTATCTACCCAAACCCATAAAACCTACTCACACTTTAACACCTTAATCCCCAATTTTCCCTTAATTTCTTTTAGCTTTAAAGTAAGAAAAAACACCTTTTCCTTATTACAACATTGCTTACTGAAGCTCCATCACACTTACACTGAGTGAAATATTCAAACCCAAGATGCCATTGTTTTATGGCTGCAGCATTACATCAAATAGAAAATATCTTGATGTCTTGTTCATCATTTTGTGCACATTTCGCTGTTCAGCAGGACATATTTGGTATTGTTGGAAACCTTGGGATCTCATTTAGAATTTAAAAATCAAGTTCTGTGGGTTTTGAACAAAACAGCGTATATTTGTAATGATGAACTTGTAGATGGGACCTGCAGGCTTAGTAACCTCTTGAACTTGATTTTCTCTTTAACATTCCCTTTCTTTCTTTCTTTCAAACTAAAATGCCACACACATATTCTGCATCTGCTTGCTGCAACACTTTGTTGAAGTTAGATTATACTTGTATTTAGTGAAATATGCAACCCTCGGGATCTCCACTAGAATTTAAAATAAAGTTTTGTGGGTTTGAACAAAACTCAGCATGCATTTGTAATGGAACCGGCAGAGTTAAACCACAATGAACCTCCATAATATCTGAGTGCGTGTGCACCTGTATATATACATGTGTGCATTTGTGATACACAATCTATCGGGCCATATGAACGTAATACTGAGCAGCCTCTCCCCCACGCTTTCTGGTTACTGTGTTGAGAGAAAGGCCCTGGGTGAATGTGTGTGTCAAAAGGTTACGCAATCAGCCCGCCACGCTGAGACAGCACAGACCTCTAGTGTGCTGCAGGGAGTGAGTGTGTGAGTGTGTGTGTTTGTGTATGGGGGTTTCTGAATGGAATTAGAAGAAGGGGAGGGGGGCTGCAGAGAGGGCGCAGAGGGGCAAAGCAGAGGGAAAAAGCTCATTGAGGGCTGCACCAAAGTTTTAAGTTTCACAGAATCCCGCCCCTCCGTGCATGTTATATAGTGAAACCTGAAACATCAACAGGCCAGTATCTGGTAACCCACTCACTTCTGGAAACCATCATTATGAAAGGTGAGTACCTTAAACAATTCATTGATTTATTTTCAATAGTTGGTGATAGGCATCCACAATGGTGATGAGATTATTACAATTGCTGAATGTGTGAGATTAAAAGACAAAATTTTGAGTCATCCTTAGATTGTTTTTGTCATAGTTGGGTATAAAATGCACCTTTTAATGATTTGTTGCATGCTTAATTTCTTTCTTGAATCTTTGTAATGTATATAAACCATGCAATGACACTTTTTCCACTTAATGATTCTAGAAATAATGTTCAGGCCTGTAGCATTATAATATTACTGCCTGACTCAGGTGCAAAGATGCAGCTATGCTTTGACAAGATGCTGTATAATATTCAGCACGCGAGCATGTTCTTTCCATGCTGATGAGACATTAAGAAATGAGATCAATTGGCTCTGAAAAGCATCTGATGTGGGACAAAAGCTGCTTGTGTAGAATCTAGTTCAGCCGCAGTCGATAACTTAGTGAGCATGCTGGGTCATTTTGCCCTTTATTCTTCCACTGGCAAATTATTTCATAAGAAAGGCAATAGATGGGGTAATTGTAGAATATCATTGAAAACATGTATATTTTTGAAAATCATAAAGTTGAAAGAGAATTTAATGTAGTAACAGAGCTTTTTGATTGCCAAAAATATACATTTAAGACTAAACTAGAGAACGTTTCAAAATGATAGTAGAGAATTGAAGTTCTTGAGTGTTTTAAAGCTACTTAATGAAACATTTCTTTGTTTTTCTTAAAATGGATATAGCATTTTGGTTTTCTCAATAATACATTTGCAACACCCACAAACCAGATTCATTATTATTTTACTCCACCCATAAAAATAATGTTATATCAAACATTATCCAACATCACGTGCTGCTGCGTCTTCATTATGCTCAGGTATGAGAGGTGTGACTTCGATGCCCCTTCATTATGTAACTAATCCAATCATGTGCACCAACGTATCTCTGAAACTCCCTGCGCCAAAGGGCAAATCTTGAATGAGAGCAGAATATCAGCTTTTGTCTGTGTGATATCACAAATACCAAGCACAAATAAATACATAGAGACATTTTTTACCCTCCTTTTACAGTGTGTGCAACATGTATGCGTGAATTCCAGCATATTCCCCTAGTGATTTCTGACCTCTTAAGTTACTCGATAGTTGTTTTTCACTTTTTCACTTTCACCCAGACATCAGAGTGTTTACTCTGCTTATCTCGAGTACAGTCACTCATGTTTAGTAATGCTATGCATACAAATGGAAATTTTAGAGGGAAACTGATATACAGCATCACCTCCAAACAAAAAACAGATGGGTCTGCTGTAGACATAAGATATTTAAATATTCCATCAGATTATTGGATTTCCGGTATTTGGTATGAACTTGCAGAATTAAATGTAAAATACCCTAGTTGCACGTGTTATGGCACATGGTGTGCACGGTAACGTTTCACAGGACAGGCACCGCAGCCCATAATATCACTTTGTTTTGTTTTGCATTTGTGGTCCATTGAAAACTATACAGCAAATATATAATTGCAAACAATGTGCTATATTTACCTCAGAGTTGGTTTCAATATGTAAAAGCATGTAGTAGTCACATGCAACAGGCGTTTTCATTTACCGCGAGCTTGTTGGCGCTGGCTGCTCCTGATCATTTGCATGTCCTGTGGGATGATTCATTACCGCACAGGTTACCCCCGCACAACAAATACCACTTGTCAAGCAATATAGTCCAGCTCACCAGTATGAATATTTATAGATATAGAAGTTTCACTAATAAGTGATATGTTTTGTCAGTGTATTTTATGTGCTGTCCGCAGAAAAAGGGGTTAATGTTCAATAAATTTGGCAAGTGCATTAGGTATAAATTGACTTTTATGGCCCATTTGGGAAGGAGCAGGCCTGGATCTAATTCAGTGGGACTCATGTCAACTATTGCAGTTGTATCACTGGGAGTACGCTGTGTGACACAATCTCTTATCTTAATATACACAGTGCCACTGGTGATCTTTGCCTTTACAACATACAACACTTGATTTAAGCCTAAATCTTGATTTTCATCTGCTTTTCATCTTGACCGTTGCAGCCCGTCCATGCCATGGTAAAATGCAACTTCATGAATCACCTCAAGTTACAGTGTCGCAGATTTTACTGTTACAACTGAGATTTATGAATATGGGCTCTTTTCTTTTGACCGATAAATGACAGGGTATGACTGCGGTTTAACAGCTTTGTCCAAATGATCGATGAACAAAGCAGAGCGAGTCAGTTTACAACCTTCTTAGAGAGAGGTGATGTCAGCGGTGCTACCTGAGATAAAGCCCCACCATGTTTAGATGAGGTCATGTTCAATCTTCGCATATTTTCTCACAGCCCACCACCTCTCTCTCTCTCTCTCTGGAAACATCTATGTGTGAAAAAAATCTATTTCTGCATGTGTCTGCTGCTAAAAATACGGCGAATATTTAGGCTCACCTATCAGAAAGACCCTGTTTTAACGCGATTGAGAAGTATTTGGCTTGTGGGCTGAGCCGCCCGGGGCCCACACAGAAACTGTGAAAAAGTAAGGTAAACTGTGATCTGGCTGCCTGGCTATTGGAGGCTCTCACTTGCCAGCACACTCGAGGCTCCCATCTGCCAGTGGCATAGAAGAGGGTCTCCACTGCTTTTGTTGCAACAAGCCTTCATTCCCACCAAGCACCTTCGGAAAACAAGGGGCTCTATTTTTACCACTGGCCACAGTTTGGCTCCGGCGCTGGGGATTTTGGCTCCGACCCCCCCGTCAACCCCATAGACGCGGCACACACACTCAAACATACTTGTGCTCCACCTCTGCCCTCTGCCAGAGGGAGCACATTCCCAAGACTTCTTGCCTAAATGGGTTTCATCCCCCCCGTTGTTCCCGTCAAGAAAGCAGGCATCTTTATTGACCCTGTGAGACCAGGTTTCAAAGCACATAAGATGGATGTTAACGATGTTTTATGTGCGTGTGTGTGAAAAAGAGAAAGGGAAGGGAGGGGTTTTATGTCTCTATATGCCCTTGCGCCTTCCCGTGTGAAAGCCTGTGTCCCGCAAGCTGATCATCAATTTGTCTGATTTGAAGTGGAGGAGCCAAAGTTCCGCCCGTCACGAAGAGGGAGGAAACGCAGGGAGCGAGGGAAGGAAAAGGGTGACGGAGAGGGTGGCGGGAGGCCTGTTAATGTAACCTGACAGGAGTGAGCAGGACTGAGTCAGTGAGGCGTCTGTTTCCCCCACAGAGAGAGGTTGTTTCAGCGGCTGTGGCCCCTCAACAGGCTCTGGCCACGGGCTCCACTGATTTCTAACTCGGTCACATAACAACCAGCCGATCCCTCGAGTCGGGAAAGGTAGTGACATGTACCCTCATGTGAACGTGAACGACCATAATTTGTCATGCCCCTGGGAAGTAGCCGTGGTCCTGAAATCCTATCTTCTTCCTGAAGAAGATAGGATTTCAGAATAATCCCCTTTTACCACAGTACAATTCGGGCTTCATGCTTTGTTAGAGGAATCACGTGTCAGACATTTATAAAACAATCACATAAGAAGCTGATACTGGAAACATGTTGGTGTAAAACATTAGATGAAAATATAATGATCCCATTGGAAAATCAGGTCATTCCAGATAAGATTACAACAAAAGCTGAATCGTAAAGATAAGACAATATATAAGATAATATATATGAAGATAAAAAAGTTTTTTCAACAGATTTACCCGTTAGAAGCTGATAAGAAATTGTGCATGCTTAGATGTTCATATTATCATGTACACAGATGTTAAGACACATGTAGAGCAGTGTTTTCACTTCAAGTCATTATTCTCTCTTTCCTCTGCTCCTGAACTGTCTCACGTGTCTCTAAGAGTGTGCAGGTAACACGGAGAACTTGTCCAAGATGGCCCCCTCCAACGGGCACGGCCGGCCCCTGGACATCGTGCCAAGCACAGAGGAGAAGATGAAAGAGAGGGGTCAGTGGGGCAACAAGCTAGAGTTCGTCCTGTCAGTAGCTGGAGAGATTATAGGCTTGGGGAATGTCTGGCGTTTTCCCTACCTGTGCTATAAAAATGGAGGAGGTGAGTGCGAGAGTTGCTTTTCTCTATTTTGAGACAAAAGCTGTAATTTTAGCATCCATGCCATCAATAACGGTATGGAGTAAAAGAAATTACACGGCAGTGGAGTTTGCACTGAAATTTATATTGAAACCCTTAAAAAAATATCAAAAAGTGCTACAATTTTAAATCAAAGTGAAGTTTATTTATTCACATCACTTCATCATGAGCACGTCTCAAAGGAATTGACAAAAAATGAGCCTATCCAGATCAAAGGAAGAAAAACTCCAGAGGAAAAAAAAAAAAAGCAAAAAGAGAGGGACAAGTCCAAGAGGGATCCTGCACTTGGACAGCTGAACATGTAATAGATGCCAGGGCAGAGTAATAAAATGGACAGTAACACAACCATGCGAGCTGAGAACAGACATTTCAAAGCCATAAAGACCTTTAAAAGGCATGAGATTTTCTGAAAGTTTAGTTTAAAAGGCATGTAAAATTCCTCAAAAGTGCTACTTTGGGAATATGAAATTTCACTGTGATGGAAAAACAATTTGCCGGTTTTGTCACAGTTTTAGTTTGACTTTTTTTCTCCACACATCTCAGGCTGGTGAGACTAGATTTGTAAATCCCTCAAGGACAATGCAAAATGCAAAGTGTGATCTGATCAAACAAGAAATGCACATTTCTTGTTCCTGCAGGAACTAAGTAAAAAAAAAAAAAGATTATAATTTATAAGATGTTAATGAAGGCTAAACATCTCACTGCTCCTGTCTACTTTGCATCTGGAGTCACAGCGACACAGCAAGGACTTGCTGTAGCTAAAAGTCCCTAAAACTGAGGGTTATTTGTATATTGCCTGCAACAGCTGCTTTTGTGCACTTCTCTGTGGACTTATTTGAAAATCCCCTGATGTGAATCCTCCAATATAATACAGTACTGAGATCTTCTAATTCTGCTTGACATGCTGCTTCACACCCGCCTTGGATCACAGAGAATAAACAGGTTGAAGTTGTTGGATTAGTGTTCAGTATTCACTTTATCTGAGATTCTAAGCTTCAAGTGGTACAAAGGTACATCCAGTAATAATAGATTTATTTAATCAGGGCAGCATAGTGTTGCATAATCCACAGGAGACATGCCTACAACTGATTAAAATTACCACATTTTCAAACATGGCATGTGCCAATGGGAGCAGTTGCTAAACAAATAAAGTTTTTTCCTACTTGAATACAGACCTATCTGGATATCACAAGCTTACCGAGATCTTAAACATGTCTTAAAACTTACTTGTCACACCAGATACCATGTTGAATCATGCAAATCACAAGCAAAGAAGCAGTCAGGCTAACGGTGCTTTCAGTGAAGACACCAGTCAGGTAACCATGGAGACTGCAGCACATTTTATTGGCCATTCAACAACAACAGCAATAGTACAGGTCTGAGATTTTGTGTGTGACTGTTTATAACAAATATAGTAAATGGGCTGATTGTGAAGTTTGTGATTGTGTCAAGTATTTGTGGGCGTAAAACCTTAACTTAATAATTATTATTTCCTGAGACCAATAGTGTGTGAGTTATGACATTAACATTCACTGCCACTCCTTTTGGCCCAGAGAGGACTTAATATCCTTAATCCTCTCCCAGAAAACAGGGAAGGTTGACTTCCTGCAGCCCTAAAAGAAAAAAGAAAGAAAGAAAGAAAGAAAGAAAGAAAGAAAGAAAGAAAGAAAGAAAGAAAGAAAGAGTTTAGCAAAATTCTTCAACATTAAAAAGATGTTATTTTTCCTTACAAAGCACTTGTACCTAACTAGCATTGGTTTTACTAAAAAATACTGAATTCTAATCTAATTCTTCAGCTGACTGAAGATCTAACAGAGACAAGCTTCCTTACAATGTTAATATATAAATTGTTGTTGAGGGAAAAAAGTAGACATAAAGATTTTAATTTAAATTTATATGTTAAAGCTCAGTGATGTGTACATGTTTTTTATCCTCCAAAGCAGGGCTTTTTACTGAACTGTCCCTTTAACCTGTGTGCTCATTCCAGGTGCCTTCTTTATCCCGTACCTTATCTTCCTGTTTGCCTGTGGCATCCCTGTTTTCTTCCTGGAGACGTCTCTGGGTCAGTACACCAGCGAGGGAGGCATCACCTGCTGGAGGAAGATCTGCCCACTGTTTGAAGGTAATCTCTTCATTTAGAAAGAGAAAACAATTTACTCCCCTCGGAGTAAAGATGGATTGGCAAAATCTGTTTATCATGCAACTTCAATATGGCATGTATTTAGGATGAATTTTAGGAATGTGTGTTTGTATATTATGTGAATGTGCATGTATCTTATGTGTGTAACATGCATGTGCATTTGCATGTAAGTCTGTGTGCATGCACAATGCACATGTGTACACACACACACACACACACACACACACACACACACACACACACACACACACACACACGCACTTTTTGTCTAAGCAATCCAGTATGCATGCCACGCAGACAGGGGAGGGTGCTGCATAAAGTTGTAATAGCTGGCATTGAACTAGCACTGACTAACATCCAAATTCTCTAAAGCTTTCACCATGCCATTGCCCTCAAATAGGCAAAACAAGTCTGTAGTCATTCACACATAAATCAGGATAGCAGAGAAGGTCGAGTCAGGACAAGACTTTGACTTGAAAGTTGTGGGTCATGCAGTTTATTTACCATCCATCCATGTGTTCATTCGTCTACCCGCTAATTCTCACTGAGGGTCACACAGGGCTGCAGCCTGTCCCAGTTTGCTTTTGGGAAACAACCTGCACAGGTTGCCAGTGTGTCACACAGACAGACAACTCACACACCCTCACACTTATACAGTCAATTAGAGGTCTCGTCAATTCACCTGACCTGCATGTCTTTGAAATCCGCAAGGAAATCCACACACACTTGGGGAGAACATGCAAACTTCAGATAGACCAGGGCTGAGATTTGAATCCCTAACCTTGTTGTTAGGCAACAGTGAGTCACCATGCTGTCCTATTTTATTTGTAATGCATTTGATTGTAACATCAAGTGAGCAGCAGGGAGCTGAGGTCTGGTGTCATGATCAAACATCACAGATAAGTGCTTTGTTCAGTGAAGAGTTTTGTCTCCTTTTTAGTAATAGATGGAGCTGTTGATGACCTCTCACCGCTGAGTCAACATCAGAATCTGTGAGATACATTACCAGGACAAGAGACTTGAGCTGGGGTTGAGTTTATTCTCACTGGTTATCAGTAGATTATTTATTCCAAATTATTTCATCTGCATTATGTTATTATGTGAATCTGTTTTATTTTTCAGTATTGGAATAGTATTGGACTGTGGAGTATTTCCACAGTCCATTTCCTCACATGTTTTAGCAGTCAACACTAGGTGCTTATTTAATACAGTCAGGGTGTCCAGTCATGTCCCATGGAGACCTGAGTGTGTGCAGGTTTTCAATCCAACCAAAGGCGGCACCAAAATGGATATCAGTAATCTAAGCAAAAAAGACTAAATAAATTTTCATTATGGAAGTAGTGCTGCAGCTTCATTAAGAAGCAGCATGGATGGTGAGTGTATGCTGTTGCCCAGCAATGCAGTTCATGGTATTGTATCTCTATATTGTGCACATTTGTTTGCCTGTGGTCAGTGTGGTTGGATGAGTGCCCGAGCCGTGCTGTTGCTTGTGGTGGTGCTTTTTGGAAGCAGGGTTATACAATACTGTTGTTCGTGCTGTTTATTTATGCGCATTTGTCCCATTGGTGGCTGAAGCCTGAGTGATAGCATGAATAGTTCTAGGCGCCCTCCAGTAGTAGCTCTTCTTTAATTTATTCGAAATAAAGCCTTGTGACTGCTGCATGTACAATGCTTTACTTCCTGTGTGACATAGGATTTTTTCCCGGGTGCACTGATCCACAAATATTCCGAATGTTAAAGCTTACATGATATGGGTATTGATCGTGTTGTGTTATATCAATCAGCAATAAAGCAAAGCATATATTTATTTATTTGAAATGTCACAGATTATTTTTTTTAAAAGCATAGGAATCTTTTACTTAAAAAACAAGTGATCCATGTATCATTACAGGCCATCTGTGAAGCAACAACAGCTGTACCATCCAGTTATATGGACTCACATGTCTTGGTGTTTTCTGTTCCAGGTGTGGGCTATGCCACCCAGGTCATTGTGGCTCTGCTGAACATCTACTACATCATCGTGCTGGCCTGGGCCATCTTCTACCTCTTCCACTCCTTCACCTGGGACCTGCCCTGGTCCTCCTGCAACAACACCTGGAACACAAGTGAGACACAAGACACCAAGACATGCATATATGTAAACATGTTTGTGTAATATATGTAACGTAATGTAATATGTATGTAATGTAATATGTAAACAGTGGGGTTTGTGTTATTTTACTGGACAGCACCACATTAACTCTTTTTAATAATGTATGTTATGTTAGGTTTCATCTAATGTATTCTGTCATTTAGTATTATTTAATTATTTCAATAACATTTTGAACATGTTTTATTCAAAATGGATACATTTAAATATTTTGTTTTTCTCATTTATTTCCTAAAGTTCATTTTATTACTAGAAAGAAGTGGTTGTTGCCTCACGATTTCTCTCCTTTGACTCTGTGGTGGCATTGTTGCACTCGCCTGTGTTTCCCCTGGAAACCCAAGGAAACTTGGATTTCTCCATGGGACTGAATGTCTTTTTGTTTTTCCTTCTTTCAAGATTCCTGTGTGGAGTTTCAGAGGGGGAATGGTTCTGTCAATCACTTTGAGAACACCACCTCTCCTGTCATTGAGTTCTGGGAGTAAGTGCCTAGTTAGAGACTATTGTCTGTGTCCTAGAATGGCCTTGGGTACCAAGTTCACTGGAGGAAATATTCATCTTAACAAGTAATTTAATCCTGTGTTTGATTGTTTTTTTTTCTTAAAACCAGTTAAAAATCTATGAATGAGGGAACGCAGTGTTTCCCTTTTTTCAATACAGTTTCACAAATCTCAAGACTTGCATTCAAACAACTCAACTGTGATGTCACTTCACTCAAGAAAATACTGGACAAATGACATTACATTTTATGTGACATTTTATGTAAGAATTTTCTGTTGATCCCAAGGTTTTATGGCTTTGCTAAACAGCCTAGCCTTTAGCTAGGCCTTTAGCCTAGCATAGAGCTAGCATAGCACGACTAATAGCAAGGGTGGACGTTTCATTTTCAATTCTACTTGTTATTGTTACTAAGTAACTTTTTGTGTGATACTTGAGTATTTTTGGAAATCACTACAGAAAGTACAAATTCTGGTCAGCTGAGAAGAGAAATATGGCATTAGATAGATTTTTTCCGCCTTAATTTAAAGGAATGCCTTAACTAAAAACTGCACAGAAAATATATCATATTATTCCTTTGGTAGAA
Organism: Holocentrus rufus; assembly: GCA_900302615.1. Taxonomy (NCBI): domain Eukaryota; kingdom Metazoa; phylum Chordata; class Actinopteri; order Holocentriformes; family Holocentridae; genus Holocentrus; species Holocentrus rufus. The sequence goes on from OMLF01010793.1 coordinate 84,089, forward strand.
AGTAACTTGGTAACTTTGGCAATTTAGCACAAGTTGTTTTATATGAACTACTTTTTATTTCTACTTCAATAGATGTTAGTAATTTTGCCTTTACTTGAGTAAAACCTGAACTTGAAACTTGAAAACTGGAATTTTGGTACTTTTGCACCCCTGATTAATAGGCTCTTATCTTCCTAATCATAATAAGGACCTCTGAGGTGATTTTATGTTATGATATTGCCTTTGACAAAAAGACCATGGTGGGAAATCTATTTTGTATAGTAATGTGAGCATTAATGAAAACTGACAATCATTTCTGCCAGATTCCATAAGAGAAGATTCTAATGCTGTCCCCATGCATCTTTGTGTCTGTGTGTGTGTGTGTGTGTTGTCTCTGTCTATGTGTGTGTGCATGTGTGTGTGCCTGCAGGCGGAGGGTGCTGAGAATTTCCTCAGGTATTGATCACATTGGCACTCTGAACTGGGATCTGGTCATTTGTCTGATTGCCGCCTGGATCATCTGCTACTTCTGCATCTGGAAGGGAGTCAAGTCAACTGGCAAGGTAAAATAGAAATAAATTCAATACCGGACGTGTCTTTCCTCATGCACAGTGAAGTGATGCACTTTATGTTTCCATCAGAAGCAACAGCAGTTTGTTTGGAATCTATAGAGGAAAAACATGGAAGCGTGCATGAACACACACACAAAAAACTTGCAGTATCAATAGAAACCCAAGTTTCATCAACAGAAAATCCAAGTGCTGCTGTGCCTGACTCCTTTGGCATTTCATAGACAGGAAAGACTGTGGAGAAATTGGAGAAGACATAGAGGAGAATGACATGTGACAAACGTTCTGGGTTGAAACATCTGCCTTAAACTCACTATGGCAGTTTGAAAAGGACGGATGACTGGAAAGGGGGGAATCATCCCATTGCATGCACAACTCAGTGTCCAGGGGCAGCCCTGACGAGGAGGTGATGTCATGTTCCCTCAGGTTGTCTACTTCACTGCCACATTCCCTTATGCCATGCTGCTGGTCCTGCTGATCAGAGGAGTCACCCTGCCAGGAGCCTCCAGGGGTATTCAGTTCTACCTCTACCCTGACCTGGGACGGCTGTCTG
>OMLF01010793.1:89972-106178 GCA_900302615.1 Holocentrus rufus
ACATTTTATAATACATTTATAAATTACAACAGAATGCCATATAATACAGTTGATACCATTGTGTTTTATAGGAAAAACTAGTTGTAATGGTCAACTCTTGCCAATCTTGTCCAGTCAGTTAAGGGAGTTAAGGGAAGACCAGTATCTTGGTGTGGGTCGAGATGAAGCTCATGCAAAGCTCATACATAGATAATTGGCTGCCCTCCATTTCATGTGCATGAACTGAAAGGACTGTGCCGAATGCTTATTCCATGATATTATCAACATGTCCATGGCAGCCATCTTTCTTGCAGTAAGCACATGACCTTCAACGAATGTTCATTTGAAATTCAATTTCATGTTGTAATGCAGGTCCAGGTTTGGCCTTCATCGCCTATCCACGTGCTGTGTCCATGATGCCCTTCTCCCCTCTGTGGGCCTGCTGCTTCTTCATCATGATTGTCTTTCTGGGACTGGACAGTCAAGTGAGACCAACACACACACACTCACACACTCACACATACACACAAAGGATTCAAATATCACAGAATTAGAAGAAATTTTCTTGTGGTTTGCTGGTTGTGTGGAACTTTTTTTGATATGCCTGTAGAAACATTCAAGACGACATGTGCACACACATAAACACACATGCAAATGCCATACTTTCCCTCCACTAAATGTGCCCCATCTCTGCCCATTAGTTTGTGTGTGTGGAGAGCCTGGTAACCGCCATGGTGGACATGTATCCCTCCGTCTTCCGCCGCAAGAACCGCAGGGAGCTCTTCATCCTGGCCATAGCTGTGCTGTCTTTCCTCCTGGGCCTCATCATGCTGACCGAGGTTGGTCACAGTGACTTTGCCCTGTAACAATATATTAATTAACAGTAACAAAATAAGTACATAGCAGCTAATTGTGTCTACCTGCTGCTGTCTCTTGTTACCACCCATCAGTCCACATAAAACAAAGAAACTTCCTGATATCACAACATGTGCAGCAAATAGTTTCTTTCATTGTGTGCACCATTTGTTTTGCCTTTAAGAACAAAACGGATCTACACCTTGCACAATCAGCTTCTCAGCTTTTTCCACATTTGGTTACAGCTTGCAGGTTTTCTTCTACTTGCTATGCTTCTATGGCTGTAAACGTCTGTGTGCTCCCACAGGGTGGCATGTACGTCTTCCAGCTCTTTGACTACTATGCGGCCAGCGGGATGTGCCTTCTCTTCGTGGCTATTTTTGAGACTGTTTGCATTGCTTGGATTTATGGTGAGTGTGTTGGCCTGGCTATGTGGGAATGCATGGAGGGGGGCATTAGCAAGACAAAGACTTTATTTTCACAAGAGACATAAGCACCATTCATCCCTGTCCACTGCCCTCCCGCATTGGGCCAATCCACAGAAAATACGACTCTTTCTTGTTTGACTCAGATGGGGGGCAACAGGCTGAAAGAAAGAGATTTTATTTTCATTTCATTGTTCATTTTTATTGCACAAGTAACCAAAATCAATTACAAGTGACTTAACTAAATAAGCTGAAAATGATCATGAAATTATATTTTAAAATAGGCTTAACAGCATGAAACAATATTATTCATTTATGTGAGATTTGTATTTTCTTTCTTTCTTTTTCTTTTTTTTTTTAGTGGCTATTATGATTGTATATCACAGATGATTGTGAAAGATTGACGGTTGTCTCCACTGTGTTTCTCTCATCTCTCCCTGATTATAGGTGCCGATCGTTTCTATGACAACATAGAGGACATGATTGGCTATCGCCCCAGCCCTGTCATCAAATACTGCTGGCTGTTCTTCACTCCTGCCACATGCTTTGTGGGTTTCTCATTCATTTTCAATATGCACCTCCTTATACTACCTCCAGTCTACACCCTTGAATTAAGAGCACCACCTGGTGGCTTACATTGTTAATGCATCTCAGTTTGCAATATAAGGGTTATGGTAGGGTTAAGTTTAGCCTAAAGGTTCGGGCTTATAAGAAGATTACCTGTAGTTAAAAAGTGACAGATTTGGCATCTGAATAAAACCACCAAATATCTCCATCGCTCCTCTTAGGGAACCTTTGCCTTCGCCTTGATCAAGTATACTCCACTGAAGTACAACAATGAGTATGTGTACCCATGGTGGGGCAATGGTGTGGGCTGGATCTTGGCCTTGTCTTCCATGATGTGCATCCCCCTCGGGGTGGCTATCAAACTCTGCTGCACCCCCGGAACATTGAAGGAAGTAAGTAAAGTCAACTCAAAACGTCATTGATTGCATTTTCTGTTTGCAACTCTTTGTGCAAATAATCATTTATTATTTGCGCTGAATCGCAAGATACCAAGTTTTTCATATTAACCCTTTCGTCTCCTGTTTTCTTCCTCCTGTCCTTTGTAGCGCCTGACTCACCTGACGACTCCCTCCACCGATCTGCCCAAAACCAAACTGGAGCAGGAGAAGCTGCTGGCCATCTTTGCCACCGATGGAAACAGTTTATGTCAGAGAGCGCATCCCACCAAGGACAGCTTCTTACCCGCTGATGAGAAGGAGTCCAAATGCTAGAACCTTGTGAGTTGGAATCAGAGCCTCCTAGGGGTCAAAGGTCGCCGTCCAGGTCTGGCACTCTGCCGGGCTCCATCCTGACACTTTCTCAAGGTGGCAGAATGACCTTTGCTGTCTTCTTCTACTGGTCTTAGTGGGAAACAGAACCAGTTGTTGTTCCTGGGGTGTTTTCCTTTTTGTATCACGCCTTCAGAAATGATGGCCTCATCACAAGATTTGAATCCTCCTATGGAAGAGTTGGTTTCCGGTTTTCCTCCCCTTGCTGCGGATTGTTTGAATCCTTCTTCACCAGTGGCAGAGTGACACAAACATTTGAAAAATTTAGAACGCTGTTTTCACACAGCGGCTAAGAATTTACACTTAATCATGTCTGCTTTCTAAGGAAGCTTTTTTTTCTCCTTTTCTTGGACATGTCTCATGTCCAGTTAGTCTGACAAGATGTAAAAGGTGCCTTGTGTTTACTGATTGACTCTAGCAGCTGGGTGCTACGCAGCTGGAGGTGTCGCATGAAGGCACAGGCCCTGGAACTTCAGTGGAGCAAAACCCATTTACATGTGTAAATGAACTTCCCTGATTACACAGAGTGCACCAAACTGTGTTTTCTCCAACAGCACCTCCACATCATGCTGGCAGCTCCTAATTACTGTACAGTACAGTGTAACGATCTATACCAGGGTCAGTTCACTTTTATTCTGTTGTTTCAGGATGTGGGTTTTTATTTTATTTTAGAGAAAGAAAGAAAGAAAGAAAGAAAGAAAGAAAGAAAACCAATGCAAATTCAATAACTGAGAATGCTCTGTATAAAAAAAATACAATTTATATATAGGCGAATTGACCCAAATTCTGTTTTGCTGTTATCATTTCCAATGAATGTTACTATATTCATGGATTCAATCTGTTTTTATTTCTTTTGCTTAACTATACCAAGCTTAGTAGATTTGCATACTGTATGTGTATTATCCATCGAACCCACAAATATATACTTGTTCCTATTTGGCTATTCCAGTGCTGTTAAAACTGTCATGATTTTAATTTAGTGCCAGTGTTGCCTCATCTCCAGTTCTATTAAATTAAAACGTGCGATGCCTAAAGGAGACAGGAAGAGTCTTGCCAATTAGATTTGAACAAGACAGGCTATTGTTGTGCTTGGTGCTATTTTTGAAGGGTTTCATTTCAAAATGAGATGTTTGCGATTTGAAAATATTGACACCCACTCGAATATATATTTTCTGGCACAAAGGCAAAGTGCATCATGATGGATTATTACTGAAGCTATCAGGTAACTTATGGCTTTTGCTTTCAAAATACTGTCATCTCTGTTTAATGAATTGCAGCCTTTTTTGGAATTTAACCCTTCACTTATAGGGAACACTTTTATAATTGTATTTTTTTATACACTTAATTACTTTTTAATAGAAAAACATCCTTCAGTTGAAACATAAATATCTATTTCTGTAAAGATTTTTTTTTGTATTTTCTGGGATGTATGGCTTTTTTTTAAAAATCACATGTATGTTCATTTTAGACCCATGCGAATGTTAAACGTCTTAATAGCATCTCTCATGTCAGTGTGAGACAGGGAGCTTAGAGTACATGGCTGACTTTTTAGGAAGGAAATGTACTGCATTTTAGCAGTGCAGTCTAGATTAGGATAACTTAGGCTATATTTTCACGTGATAGTATATTATCTTTGATATCTCAATTGCTCTGTTATGTTTACAAAAATATCCCCCCAAAATAAAATAAGATAAAAAAAAAGAAAGAAAAGAAAAGACAAAAAGATAAATTAAGTATTTGGTGGTGATTGGGTATCTAAATGCTTAAACTGATGGATTGTTTTCAAAATGTTTGTTGTACATAATTAATAATTTCACATTCAAAGCATCAAACAGTTGAGTTGCAACAGGGACCTACAATGTATGTTAATGTCATCTGATAATACACTGTCAATAGATAATTTATTTGTATTGATTAACTTCATCATCTACTCTTGCCATAAAACCGTAACATGTTTCAAATGTGTAAACATCTGTAGGCCCGTTAAGTATTAATCTGTATTGCCAGAGGCGTGCATTGAAAGACTGTGAAAATCTGATTATGGAACATGTATTGTATGGAACGATTACTAAAAAATAATTATAAATGCATTTTTTAAAAATCTATTAAACATTTTAAAGAAAACAGGCCTCTCACTGTGTTTCTTTCGAGGTGAATATGATGTGCGTACATGAAACACTATTTGCCTTGTGCATGCAGCTGCTGGTTAATCAGTCTGGTTACTCGATCTGTTTACTCAGTGATCTTGCTCAAACATTTTACTGTCATTACTCATTTCATTTGTATGTCATCCATCCAATAACATGCAATATATTACTGCAGTTTTCTTATTTATATCCTTTATGTCCTTCTGCAGCTTGCACAGGAATCATCAGTTTAATCTCATCTAACACTGTGGCACTTAGGACCTACCATAATCCGTCAGGCAATCTCTGTTAAACTCCAAATTCCACCTGTCATCCTCGTCTTAATAGATTTTTTAATGGAAAATTTCCATGTTCAGTTTACTGAGGTTCACTGTCAACTTTGTCCAAATGGTATGATAAGCTCTGCCAGTCTTTTTTTTAAAAAAGCAACCAATTCTGTTTGTTGTTCGCCTTTGCATGTTGGTTCATCCAGATTCAAAAGGATTTTAAGATGCATGACGTCTGTTTTCCAAAGACACAAGCTGTTTATTTTATTCAACAAGGCAGCGCTGAACTTCAACAAAGAAGAAAAAGCAAGGGGAGAAAGGCTCCCTGATGAGATGAGTAGGCCCTACAAGTTGCATGCGTGCTGTCAAAACACCGAGTTGTTGCTTAGCTGCCATCAAATGAGACTGAAAATAAATAAGTATGGCAAATCAGACCATTAACAACGGATTAAAACATTTCTGCAGCACTCCAAATTATCTAGGCAGTGCCTATATCAATACAAATTTTGTCCAATAATGCTCATACTTTACTTTCTGTGATAAGCAAATGCAAACACACAGGAGCTATTGTAACATACTCTGCTGAACATATAAGCAAATAAATCAAGCGGGGGTCAGAGTTCAGGTAAGATATGAGTAAGAAATTACAAGGATATGGACCACAAGAAAGCAAGGAAATAAACCAGCAAAACAACTCCACCTTTTTTTCACAGCAGACATTTTGACATGCATTAATAAAGCTTGACATGAATAAAGGTTCTCCAGAAAGACGTTTACAAGATGCTGAACAGCCCTTAGAAGTGCATTCATTTACAAAGTTCTATCATCAATACAACTGTTGCTTTGAAAACTGCCTTTTACAAAATGTTAAACAACAGTAAAAATCCTCTTCCATTTTTTTTTTTAATCAAAGCAGTTCAAAATGTATTCTTTACCTACCAGGCATCTGAAAAATTACTTACAACAACAGGTGCTCAAGGTTAAGATAATCACCTCATTTTCCCCTGACAAACAATCTAACAATTTTAAAAGCAATCATCACCTTCCAGCAAGCTCTAAACAATTAAAGTTGACCTGTCAAGGTCTATCCCAGTCCAGTCTTCACTAATTATCATTTCTAGTTGGTTATGCTTCATTAAACACTATGCTAGATGAAACCATGGGCCCCCAGCCTGCCCAAATCATACTGTTTATTGCAGTTTTCCATGTAAATAAGATGTATTTCTTTAAATTCATAATTTCACCCATATGCATGAATGAATGAATGAATGATGTTGAATGTGTTTATGACTGACAGAAACATTCAGAAAGTCCCAACAGTCTCACTACAGAAATCCTAAAGGTTTTCAGTTTTCCCTGCATTTACATAGCCTTTCCAGAATTATAATTTTCACATTTCATGGACACACCTTTACCCAGGCATAGTTTCAGAGAGTCATTTGAATATACATAAATACATAAAATGAAGATCTATCCATCTATCTATCCTATTTTCCTATGAATGCGATTTCTTTTTCTTCTTACTATTATTATTATTATCGGCAGGCTTGGTTCATACTCCGTCAGTTTCAGGTTAGTCCAGTAGGTGTCGTTGTAATCATTCCACTGAATCCGTCACTGTTTACGGAAGTCCAAGTGACGTGTCAGTGTCCACCAAAGCATTGTGGGAACGAAAGCAGAGCTGGCAATGGTGACGGCTGCTGATGGCGTGAAACCCACAGCTGAATTTGGCAAATATCTTCGATAGTGAGCAGCCTCGGACCCTGAATTTGAGAGGACAATGCTACTCCACGAAGCTAATGTCAGCGGCGTTTGAGGAAAACAAACATATGCTGGTGTCATCGCTGTTCTTTTGCGCACTGGCGCCCAAAGCAGAAAAGTGTGATATTGTGTCAATGGACCGCGGCGTTTTTCTTTTCTTTTCCAAGGGAGGCGAATAAGTAGGGACGGATTATATTTCCCGGGGATTACGATCCCGCATTCCTTACCCTTTTGAGGTCCTTGAGATTTTAAATCGAAGACGTCGCCAAAATGTCGACCAGCAGTCCTGAAGCGGTGAAGAAATTGCTGGAGAACATGCAGACGGATCTGCGGTCTCTGTCCATGGAGTGCAAGAAGAAATTCCCCCCAGTGAAAGAGGTTAGCTGGCTAGTTAGCCCCACCAAGCCTTTTCCTTATAGATACAACATTTTGCCTCAGTCGTGAATCTAATTTCATAGTTTCAAAATCACATAATTTAGATGTAAGTTCAGCGTGAGCCTGTTGTCCCAAGCCCTGGGCTGGTGATGCGGGCGGGCGCCTGCTTAGCTCTGCTCTGTTGTGGGATGAAGGCATCTCCAGTGAGTTGTCCTCATACTGTGAGGCTACAGTAAAGTTATTTCAGCTGGAGGGCCTACCAGCTAGGCGTGTGAATAAGTGACTGTATAGTGCCCTGCCACTGTGTCACATTCTTTTGGTTTTGCACGGTGCATTGCAAGCATTCATGCACCGGAGGGTAAACCCACCTAAAATCAGTTGACTGACTTCCTTTTTATTCGCAGTTTTGTGTGTATCCACACTGATGCTGGCGTGTATATGAGGCAATTATTGTAAATGCTGTAAATGTATAAGTAGTGTTTATACAAAGATAGCTTCTTTCAGAGGAAAAACATATGACTTCTGAAAATGTAATTGAATTGTGTTCCCTTTTGGATGCTTGACTTATGATGATCATAGTTTACCTCTACATCTCTGTTAGTGTCAGCTCAAGTCACATCTGTATCCAGTGTCCCCCAAAAATCATCTTGTAATCTGATCCTCTCACAGGCTGTTCCTTTAACACTAGAGAAGGACCATAAAGCGAGCAATTTGCTTGGATAACACTCTAAGCATTTGTTAATGATGATGTCCCCTAAGACCTACATAGAGACAGGAACTTACAGAGCAAGTTGATTTCGCAACAGGCTCCCTACTGACATGGCATAAAAGAGATTTCTTAGAACATCTTTTTTTTTTTTTCTCATAAGATGTGGAATGCGTAACCGTTGGTAGTTACTGACTGGCTTTATTGTCCTGCTGGTATGGCTGATGACATCATGGCCTGGTCTGAGAGCAGAATAGTAGAGGAAGTGTGATGTCACACCTTTTTATAGCAGGGAATATGCACGTAAAGTTGGTTAGTGTTACAACTACAAGTCAACAGTTACACAACCTGTTTTGTTCCCACGATTTGCTGGTTGTCAGTTAACACCGAGCAGTGGGTCAGTTACATCAAGAATTTACTGCATTCTCCTTTGAACCCAAATTTCTAGGCCAAAAGATAAAAGTCTGATTGTGATGGTGGTGAAATGGGAACTGGATAGACACAGACACCTCCCTTTGGTCTGTTCCATGCTGCATTTTATAACGGCGCAGACATCTAGATGCTATTTTTTGATTGGCATCTGACTGAGATGCATAGAGTGCAGCAAGTGATCGCCAAAGTTATGTAATCCAACTGACGCTGCCACAGTCAAAGCCTTTTTACCCTAATTCCCTCCGCTTCTCAGGTATAGAGAGCTCACTGTTTACTTGCACACATAAGGCTGCCTCACAGGCCGTGAGATTAAATATTCTACTATATGTACGGCTCTGGGGCCTTGAAAGCATTAGTCAGCCAGTTCTCCAGGGCAGTAGGTATCAGGCTACTCAGACTTAGTTTGTTTTTCCTCAGCTCTGTCCCTCCCATTAAAACACTTCACACAGAGCTCCCAGTTTCTTTTTGTTTGTCATCACAAACTGAATTGATACTTGGAGTTCAGTGTTGGTGTTAAAATGAGCTATACGGCAGACTTTCACCAAGTGCCATAAAAGCGTCCATTTTCACAGCCGGTCTTACCCATGGATCTTTGCAGGCCCCGGGGCCCTCACCACGCTTCTCACTCAAAAACTGATACGTTATGGCACAGAGCTTGCCTGGTCCTAACCAGCATATTTCCCTCAGGAATTACAGGAGTCCAGGAAGCGTCTCTGATGTTGGTGACAGCATAGGGTCAGTCATGCGGTGGATGGGGTTTTGATGGAGCAACCTTTTTCATATGGAGCAATAACAGTCATATTTACTGGGGTGTGAGAGTACAGCAAACTGAGCATCAGTGGAGATTGTTTTGAATCAGTATTATTTACATACCTGTTGTTATGGCTAGGTGATTTGGACAAAACGATTGAATGACCGAATACCTTGATAACGATATTAATAAGATATTGTATTGAAGGCTACTTGTACTTTCATAAGATGCGTGCGTGTAGGAGAATTTTGATAAACAAGCATTATTAATGTGGATATGATGACTAAGCATGTAGAGGTAAATAACAGAACAGCTGGAGCAGTCTAATAAGTTCAGAAAGTTGCATTCCTTTACTCTAATGCAGCCTTTAAAACCAGGAAAAGACGACACTTATGTATCCTAAATCCCAGACGACATGTCATGATAGTGATATAATATCGATATATCACCCAGGCCTACCTGTTCTTTCACAAAAGCTCGGAATTCGTCAGATCCATATGAGTCCACTGGATGCAGAAATGCAACTCATCAGGCTAGATGAATTTGGTTCTGCTTCTAAGGACGTGTGGTTTCTCTGGGTTTCATTTTATTTTACAAATCTCATTAACTTCTAATGGGAGCAGATTACTCTTATACTGCTTTTTCCCTGCTTTTTGCTCCCATTCCTGCCATTTCCACATTGTAAACAGGTTTTAAAGGAATTAGCCGCCTCGCCTTTGTAAATGAATCACTGACATGTTTGCAAGTAAACACTTAAAGCTTAACGCCAAAGCGTCATCTGTTTTTGTTATAATAGCACTAGAATGAACACACACACACACAGACACACATTTCCCAGCTAATCTCCGCCCCTTCCCCAGTTCATCCCCCACAGTGACATTGCACCACAGCCCTTTCTCTGTGGTTTGTCTGGGTTAAGAGGAGCCAAGAAGAGTCCCATTGATTTTTCTGTATCATAGCTTCACACTCAGGACCTCTCCTCCGCTGAGTAGCAGCTGAGTGGAAATCGTGGGAGCTTTAACGTTTGTTGTACTCTGATTGCTTTTTTTTTTTCCCTGAGTGAAAAAACAGCCCGCCGTCCCTCTGTCTCTGGTGATGAGTTGCAGTGCTGTCAGCTGTAGCTCGCAGGGGGGAAGCGCGTTTCATCGTCTGGAGGAAAACCTGCAGCATTAACGAAAGCATCACGGGCCACCTCTGTATGGCCCAGTTAGCCTGCTTCGATTTGCTATACAGGTCATGCACACACTGATGAAATAACAAGCAACGCGGGCTAAAGGATCCGATGATCTGACGCTAATATGGAGAAGTTCTGACTGAATAAGCCTATTTTCATATTATGCAAAGTCGATGCCAAAGAAACTGCTGAGTTTAAGACTCTCGCAGCATGTGTCTAAGGAAATCAGTATGTGATGAGCTGTGCTAATGTTGCTTTTCAAAGGAAAGAGCTGACATTTAGACATGGGTCAATCCCTCTAAGAAGATCTCCCCACAAAGAGGGAACTGGAGGGGAGCTGAAAGAACTGGGCATGTCCTGATGTGGCCTTTTCCTCCTGCCATCATTTTCCCTTGATGAACCCTCCTCATAACATTTAACAGTGACTAGACTGTTATGTAGCACAGCCTCCCGGTGCTTAATGGCGTGTTAAATTCAAAAATCAACTTTCCCCAGCATTGTTTAGCTACATAGTGCTCTCATCCCAAACAGTTTCCCTTTATTTTAGTTGAAATTCTCCAGTAAATACGTAAAATAAATAGCATGAATATCAGCATGAGCACCCAAACAGATCAGAAACTCACACAGTTGATGTGAATGTCATGCTAAAATTGAAGTGTCACTTTTTGCATCAGTGTGAACAGACCTCTGTTATAACCCCATAGGTGGACATTTACAACAAGCGTCACAGTGAATAAAATAGTGATGTAAACATTCATTACTGGAGTCGTTTGCCGCGGTGACAGTTTGTCATCTGTTGAAGCTGAGAGCAAAAAGGCAAAAAATGGCTCGGATTGAAGCATCTTCCCATATATCTGTTAAATTTACAACCTCACTGTCTCCCTGTCGTCGTCGCTGCTATCCCCCATATATTGTTTTGGCCCACCAGTGCAGACTATGAGTGAATGATGATGCTCTGACAGTGATGTGAACATGCTCATTGGAAAAAAAACACATGAATTGTTATCTGACCATTTTTATAGCCGCCCCATCACCGAGAATCATTTACATGTCTGATATAAAACCACATATCAAAGTGACCCAAATCTGATTTGAAAACATCAGATTTTTGTGCTCATACTACTCAGAAAAACACCAGATCTTTTAGTGCTAATAGTGCTAATTCTAATCTAATGAAGAATCCAACTCATGCAGTTCCAGGACTGATTTGGGGCAAAGGCGGTGTAAAGTAGGAGAAGGCCAGGAAAGGAGGGGAAGCCTGCCCGACTGTGGCTTCTGAGCTGAGATCCCAAAAACAGATACTACATACACTGGACTAATGACATCATCAGGCCAGGGACAGTTCCCCCTCCACCCTATGGTAGAGTTAACAATACTGACACAGTTTTTAGCGAGAAGTGACGCACATGCTCTACAGCAGAGACCTCAAACAGCACGGACTATGAGGAAGTTGGCTGAAAAGTGCCTGGACCTGCAAAAATGAGACATTTCACTCCCTTTTCATCGGGCCCTTGACTCCCCTCGGCCAGTGTCAGAGGTTTTCTGTGTTGAGAGACTGTGGAGAGTTGCCACCGTATTGATGATTTGTTGTAATTAGGTTTAAAATGGTCACACACACATGGTCTTACTTAAGGGTGAACAAAGGAAATCCAAACTTTCTGCTTCTGCTGAGAGGAATTTATTGGTGTGTTGGTTCGTCTCTTTTGCAGTGTAAGGTTTTTTGTGAGATTTCCCCTCAAAATGTCTTTAATATTTTTAGTCACATATAGCACACTACATATGCAAATAGAGAGGTTATAGGGTCACCAGCTGCACCCTTTTAATGTAAGGCTCAGTGCTCAAGCCCACTTTGGTCGTAGCAGTGGTCACTCTGTGTGTAAAACCAGCCACCATTCAGTCGGCAGCTGGATTATAGAGTAACCCATTCAGTTGGCATCCTTTTGGGACTGAGCCAGCAGCCCTCTGGTTCTCCCTGCAAGCCAGTCTGATGTTTCTAAAAGAGCCTGCAACATTCAGGCTGCCCCTTTTACAACTGGAGGAACTGTCCCCAGATCACAGGGACTCTCCTGAGAAACCAGGAGCCCTTATGCTGTTTCCACGGGAGGAACCAGCCCCTCTTTTTGCCCAGGAGTCTGAGTTCCTGGCCCCCAAATTGGTCCCTGCATCAGATGTAACACTCCCCGAGGTCTTAGGGGCCATCAGGGTGGAGTGTTAACACTGAACTTCCTCGGCTGGTTAAATGTTTGACACAAGAAGTGTGAAAGTATCACCCTCACTGCTGTTTTTAGAAACCGTAGCGAGCGACTCCAGACGTAACTTACAGCACTAGATTGTTCTATCAAGAAATGATTTGAAATGATTTGGCTAGTAATTGAGAAACAAAACATAGCGTTCGTACACTTCAGCGCTTTGCCTTTTCTAGTGCCCTCAGTCTCATTTTCGACCTTCACATGTCTCCTCTCCAGATACACATGCACAGTAATACATAATCATGAACATAACAACAGCTCTGACATCTTCCATCCTTTGTGGTTGTCAGTTGCACGCAGAATGAATAGACACCTCCTCCGTAATTGTATTAGATTTGCTGCCTTTAGGGTGCGGTGGAAATAAACAAGAGCGTGGGGCGCTGGCTTTGCCCCTGAATCCTCTTCCAAGAGCAAGACCCAGGAACTTTGGTTTCGGGGCCTTTTTTGGTGTAAAAGGGGGCAGATGACAGCTAAATGCACCGTGAGTTTCAGCTTTAACCGTTATCACCTATGAACATCCTCTTCATCATCGGGAGCCCAGTCCTGAAGAAAACATTTCATTTCCGTCCCCTTCACTTTACCAATGCGGTCTGAGTTCTTTTCATACACAAGGTCAGTTTGGCAGAGCTCGAGCTTTTGATAAGCACAATGGCTGCTTTTGTCAGAACTATTTGAAGGGGACCTCAAAGACTATTTATAACTTGGCTATTGGAGAAAACATGTCTCTCGGTGCCCTTGGGCCGCCGGCTGCAGGATTTCTGGGTGGCAAATTTCGGTTTACTCGACTGACAGCTGCGCCGCGTTTATCTTATGGAATACAGGCATGGATGGAGCATCACCGGTCCACTGACGTTAAGAGGATATCAGAAAACCAGCGACCAGTGGAGCAGAACTAGTCAATCTCAAAGCTGCAACTTTTGCATTATAAGTAGGCCCAACACCGCTTCAGTTTTTTGCTTTTCTGCTTTGCCACAGTATGTGGGACTTCCAAATCTGACCCGGTCCAGCTGGGCACGGCCTTCACGGATATTTTTTTTTGAAGTCTGAGAAAATTTTGCCTGGGCTTATATCAGAAAGCCTAAAATATTGTGTCAGGTGTTTATTTTCTCACCCCACCAACCGCCCCGGTTGCACAGATTTGATTCGCCTTTCTCAGCTCATAGCTGCGCTCACGTCTCAGCCTCAAAAGTTGCCACAACAGGGTTGTAGTTATTGGGGCCAAAAAATAGTTCCCTCATTGCCTTGTAAAGCCCTCTGGCTCCATGCAAGGAACAAAGGAGAAGAGGGAGGCTAGCATTTTTGAAGATTAACTTTTAAGGCGCTGTGTGGCAATAGGCCAGTCCACAGTTTGTATTATAACAGACCGGCCCACCGACCAGCGGTTGCTTAGTAACTGGTGGTTCACGAGGTTATGAATTGTTGACTTGCACTGCAAAGCGTGTCCTTGTGGCTGGTTAAATAACATATTAAGGTGATATGAAAGTGTATATTGCAGTGTGGTGAGGTCACAGCATGCAAAGAGCGAGAAAGTCTCCTGTCATGCTTGTATGTCACTCAAAAGCCCATCCAGCAGGGAGTGTGTGACCTTTGGAAAAACCTGTGGTCAGCTATCCGAGGTGTGATGTTGTCATCCAGTGTGTGACTCCCAAGAAGTACTGTTCATAGTATTTTATTTTTGCACACACAAAGAGGTGGTTTGTGGAGTAGCTCTGCTTTTTTGGCCGTTGATGCCACTAATCTAATATGTGTTGTTTTCCTCTGACTGCATTTTAAACTGTCGCTTGGAAACAATGCCTCAATTTTCAAAACCAGGCTTATAATGCCTCGGCTGTTGACATTATAGGTCAATGACATTATGGCTGATTTGCTTAGAGAGAGAGAGAGAGAGGAGAGTCAAGGCGCCAGTCATTTGTTACACTGTGCATGTGTGCTGTGGATGGAGTCAGACCATGTAATGGCTGTATGAAAAATGCATCAAGGTAATGTTGGCCTGTGGGCTCTTTGCTTGGTGGAGGACGTGGCTGCTGCTGGTGTCAGTGGCCTGCTTGATGCTGTGATTTAAGCCGAGTACAATATTCTTCTTTTGTTTTACCACAGAATAACAGGATATTCAGATGAGAGTTATTCCAATAAAGGAATAACTTTGTGCCATAATACTCAGAAATTAAGTCCTCCACTGCAAGTGTGTGGTGTCTCTGCCAACATTTTTCTTGCCTGCATGTCACTTTTTATTTGCTGTTCACATGCGCCTTGAGCCATATCTATGCATAAGACCCATTCTTTTTGATAACAGTAGGATTTATTACGGGATATTGAAAGGAGCTCATAGCAACAACAACAATGGGCAGAAAGCAGCATGAAACCAAACAACAGAAAAGCTAAACGTGCAGCAGGGAAAAAGTGTTGCTTGAATGTTGGCATTGCTTTTTTTTTATTTTAGCTTGCATTAGTCTGCTTCTTCACTCCCTGATGTGGGGCTTTATGGACACTGGTTACCTCAGCCTCCGGCTCCATGCTGTTTCAAGGTGGACAGCTTGTCAGGTTGAGTGATAGGTTAGCTCTGCAAGCTTGATCAGTTGAGGAGGAGGACGGGACTAACAATACAGCCTCTGCTTCAGGGTGAGAAGTTGCAGAGGTACTTTTAGGTTATTACAGTATGAAGGGCATGAGTGACGGAAAAGGGACATGCAGACAAGAGAAGTCATTGTGAGTAATTGCGGCTGAGGTAATGAGAGGGTGGAGGATAAAGCAAAGGTAGACTGTGATTTTTTTTGAGGAAATGTAAGGCTGCTTCAGTTGCTAAGTCACACAGTGTGATCAGGAATTTGTGTCTTCCCATTAGGGCTGTGTATTGGCATGAATTTTGCGATATTATACGTATTGCTGTAATCAAGGTGATATATTCTGATAAAGATAAGATAATGTTTATGCAAGATGATGTTTATGCAATCAGAACAGTGGGATCTGCACTGGTATTTATCACAGCCTTGTAACATCCAATATCATAGAACTACTTTTTGTGCAATCTGAGCAAAGGATTTATTGCATCAGTAAAAAAAAAAAGAAATGAAACTAAATGAAATGAAAGACCTTGCAGGATTGTTTAGATAAATAATAAAAAAAATGTAAACAGACAGTGTTACATGTAAATATGCAGACAGTATAAAGGTTCACATTCTGTTTACAGTATGTTGGCCAGGTTTTAATTTGTCAGGTAGTTAATAAAATAAAATGCATAGTGATGAAGCACCGCCACGAATATTTGCATGTAAACTGTTAATTAGAAATCGTTGCAGTGTTTTTGAGAATCGATGACATAATATCGTGGTACTCATGGACGCACTTCGCCAGAGACATCTGCTGCACCCTGGGCTGGGCCTGTGCTGTCGTGGCAAAGAGGAAGGAAAGGGATTTTTAGTCGAAGAGAATAAGGGAAGAGAGAGTGTTGGTGAAGGAGGGGTGAGGGAGGGGAAATGGGGAAGACGTATTCGAGAAGGGAGAGTGATAGGGAAGGAGGAGAGTCGGGGAGAGAGGGCCAGAGGTTGGCAAGAAAGCGAACATCTTGACAAGAGTCGCGATTGCTGTGGAGATTAAAAAGGGGCCTCTGTTGACTTTTGCACGCTCTGCAGCTTCCTTTGTCTCACGCACAGTCCGACTCCGTCTCATCCCCAAACTCCTGCCCTTTCTCTCCTGACATTCCTCCTTTCCCTCGATCCATTTCTTCGCATCTCAGCGTTGCCAGACAGCCCGCG
>OMLF01010793.1:115448-128875 GCA_900302615.1 Holocentrus rufus
GAACGTCCAGAGTCCATTAGCATACATAAAAAGTTGAGTTCCTTTCACACGGCAGCTATTTTATTCTACAGTACAATTGTCCAACCTCTCCATCAACTTTCCCTCCTCTAGCTAACTTTGTCCCCAGTGGCAGAGGTGCAGGGAAGATGTTCCCTCTTAGACCGCTGAAAGCAGCTTATCCTGTGACTTAAGCCTGACTTCAATGCATACATAATGAGGCTCTTAGATTTGTCTATTCACTTTTATTCCTATAAATCAGAATTTTGGTGCACTGGTTAATTGTCTCTTAAGGTGACTGCATTACTCTTTGGCAGTGACATATTTATTTCAACCTAAAAGCCAATTAAGACATCCAAGAAACGATTTCAAGACAGATTAAAATGTTTTTATGATGGAAAAAAGTTCCACTAATTTTACAGAAATATGGTTTTATGCAAGCATTGTCTCCTTTTATCTTTTTCCTCAGTGCCATGTGCAAATCCTAGTATCAACGAAGATGAACAATGTTTTTGATAAAAATAAGAGTCATTTCTTTATCCTAGTGCAGTACACTCACGTTGTGAAACTTGCTATTACGCACATGTGCATCATAATTACCTCACTCCTCCAGCCCACTGTCAGCTTTGTTGGAACAAGTCACACATCAAAACTGATTGTTCTTCACACAGCTGTCCTCCACCTTGTGTCTTGTGCATTTGGCCGCCTGGCTCTTTGGTTGCAGCCTTGAATGCTGGTTCGGTGGCTGCGTGTGACCCTCACATTGCTCCCACACCACATCCATGAAGATCCAAACAACAACATGAAGAACAAACAACAGTGTTTGATCTCAAAGTTTCCAGCAACAAAATACAGATTTTTATAATGCTGTACTTTTGTTGCTGATAAATATTGCCCGCATAATGATGAGGAATCAGACCTTCATCTTTAGCTTACACCTGTAAACCATGAGGGCGCCATGCCAGTCCTCATTGCTGCTGATGTGTGTTCTCATCTGCAGCTAATCAGAAGTTTATGGTAAATTTGTCTGCTTGGCCTCGGCTTGTTTCGTGTAAGCTGTCCCAAATGTGTAAAATCAGTACACACTCGTCAGTCAGCTGACACGCAAGTCTCTCCTCTCTGTGGTCAAAATATAGGAACTGCACGGTTTCTTTGGCATGGTTTCTCTGAACTTCAGAGCAGCTGCCCCACATCTAAGTTTATCCCGCCATGTATTCCACCAAGAGCGGCGGACGCTTTCAGCTCCTCGGCAGATAAATCCCACATTTTATGCCGAGGAACTTTGCGTGACGACGTCCATGTCACGCAGACAATGGAAGCTATCGAGTATGTTGGCGATTTTCCATTTTTTACATGCTGCCTGCTGTCTGCATGAGAATACTGTGTCAGGGCAGTCATCTGGGCCGCGCCTCGACTGTCTGCTCCGTCCAACCGGTGCCAGCTTTTGTCATCGTCTTTGTCACCGTAACCATGAGACGTGCAGGTGGGGACAGTGCATCAGACTTCTTGTTTTTGCGGTGAGCCGGAGACAACTCATCCACAGGTGTCTGCTCAGGCTCAGGCTCGGGATTCAGATGAAGATGCCACATCATAATTATCTCCTCGAAATTCAACTTCTGACCCTTCTTCAGAATCCTTTGAGTCATTACTAAGCAACACAGCCAAGACTTTATGCACCATTTGCTTTCTTGATTTTTTTGCCGTGAGTCTACTCCAAAACATTTCTGCCTTACCTCAAGTGGATTATAAACACTGTCTTTACTTCTGAGCTGAAATAACAGACGCGGTTCCTTCACCTTCACCTTCGCCATCCCTCTATCGTTTCTATCATCTCACAATTCTCTATCGTCTTTATCTCTGTTCTGAAAGTATTTGATTGATTTTGTGTGTTAACATGGTTTTTGCAGCGATTTCTTGGTGCATTAATGCAGCATTCAGCACTGCGGAGGAAAGTGAGGGACATTGACATTTCTCTGCACCAACACCAGTGACATCTTGGATGGTGCTCATTTTGTGTGTGGTGGGAGGATAAGAAACACAAACTAAATGTAGTTTGTAGTTACTTTCCAGATCTCCAATTGCCATTGAAAGCCCAAATATTTAGAAAAAGTCATGGATCGACAAAAACAGTCAATAATTTTATATTTAAACCTCGACACCCAGTTGTGTTGATGCACGGTCCTTATAGTGCTGATGGACTTTCACACAGGACATGATGGCTCCACACCCCTGCTCTAAAACCCATTGTTTCTGGTGCTTTCCACACTGGTGCAGATGTTCAACCATGGTGGCCTTCTGCACCACATGCTGTGATGAAGCTGATGAAGCTTTTGCACGTCCAACAGAAATGAGGAACGTAGCCAGAGAAAATGGAGGGGGAACTGGTAGTCCAGATTAACCAACTTGAATCTGAAAATGAAGACAGACTGCCGTCGAAAAGCTCCTGGAAGCACGTCTCTAATTATATTTGCGGACCACATGTGTTTTAAAAGATCTGTGACTGCTTTCAGATGCTGCATTAGAAATAGAAATATGTTAGAAATATACAACATTAACAAGGTAGTGAGTCTGATATGGTTCTTCCCTCTTTGTTGTGCTCCCCAAGTTTTTCTTTTTTTTAACTCAAAAACTGGACTGTACTGAGCATCTTGTGCCAAGCAGACCGCGTCCTGTGTGAAAGCCCCAGCAGCCGACCGGCCCCGCAGGCTTGTAGTCACAGCTGGTTCGGATGTCTGTATGTCATTATATCTTGACCCCTCACTATCCCTCTCCCCACACGTTCCCCCTTTTCTTTCCCTCCCTCCTTCCACGCTTCGCCGCCTTCCTTCTACCCCTCTTTCCCTCGCTGTCGTCCTCCATCTGTCTGCCGCTGTCCGATCCTCTTTGTCTTCTCTCTCTCTCTCTCTCACCTGCCTCTTCCTCAATCCTTCCTTCCCTCGATTCTGCTCTGCTCTCCCCCTCCATCTCTCTCTCTCTCCCCTTCTCTCCAACTTCATCCCTCCATCCCTCCCTCCCTCAGGCATTGTGGAGCAGCCCCCTCCTGTCCAGGGCAACAGCAACCGGCGGTCTGTGAGCACCCTGAGGCCCAGTGCGAAGGACGCGTACATGCTCTTCCAGGTACGTCCACCAGGGGGAGGCAGCTTCCTATACAGCTCTGTGTCTTCTCCTTATCTGCTGAGGAGGCAACCTTTTGACAGAATAGGTAACGAGACATGGATCACGGTCTGATCAGATGTGGCCGGATCAAGAATTCACTCTGAGAAGCATGCGTCCTTTTGTGAAATACAAACAAGAAATTAAGATGCTTCTCACAGCCGGAAACAACCTTGGTATTATCAACTTTTTAATTAGTTGAAAAATAGTTTTCCTCCAATGCGATGTGATAGCTCACAGATCCATGTAGGGGAAAATGTTTTTCATTTTCCCTTCTCCACAGGGAGGTCAGAGGTCAGGGTCAGCTGCATCCCTGAAGCGGGGAGGGATTTATTGTTTTGCTCAAGGACGCTTCAGCAGGGTAGTGCCACTACATCGCCTGAAATTTATTTTTATGTTATGTTGCTTTGTGTCTTTCACAAACCGAGACATACAGGAAGCATTTAGTGTTAAGTATTTGACATCGACGATAATGTGTCCCTCCTCGCTTCCATTCAGGGTGTTGAATGTGACTCACCACACCTTTGCTTTGTGTGTCCTTGCTATGGGTGTTTCGGTGTAGAAATCCAATCGGTTTAAGAATGCATTGCACCCACGCCGCAACATATCAAAATTCTTCACAAAATTATGACATTTTTACTGTCAAACGTGCAGAAATTGGAGCATATTCTCGGCCTTCCTCAGGGCAAACCTCCTTGTGTCTCGAAATATGCAGGCAATATATTGATTTTGCTTGTGTATGAGCACCAAGTTGACCTATTTTATATCTGGCTGCTTTCACCAGTGCAGTTTAATGAAATTTGGACGAAGAGGCAATTTAATGGCAGCCTGCATCCCCTTGTTGTTCCACACCCACGCAGCGCTTTTCCGTGCTCATGCTTATCCTCCCGGCGCAGCTCTGTGACAGGCCTGTTTCAGCAGCTCCGATGCGAGTAGGACATTGCACTCCATTGTGCTGAATCCTATTGTGTGCGTGTTGCGGCCCTGCAGGACTTGTGCCAGCTGGTGAATGCCGACGCCCCCTACTGGCTGGTGGGGATGACAGAGATGACGAGGACCTTCGGGCTGGAGCTGCTGGAGTCTGTCCTCAACGATTTTCCTGGGGTGTTCCTACAGGTACATGCAGCCTTACAGGAGAGAACTGTCATATTTATTCATCAGGGTACAGTATCAAGAAGTACATATACACTCAGTAACTAAATTATTAGGAATATCTTTTGAAAAACACGGCACTAAGTTGGACAAACTTGTCTTGGCAGTAACAATGGTCATCCCTGTATTGAATATTGAAGCTTGTGGCAGTTATAGACTTAGAGTCAAAGGGAAACAGCATTTTGTGAGCTCTTGGTTCCTTAATTCAATGTATTTTATGTGGAAACAGGTTGTTGGACCTGTTGAAGCATTGGGAGATCAGGGAGAGAGAGGCAGTTTTATTTGATGGGGAGGGTGTGACTATTCAAAAATATATTTGAAATATAGTTGAAATTTTTCTTCTCGCCTGTTAGTTCCTCATTCACCATTGAAGATGTTCTGTTTCCCAGGAAAAAAATAGTTAAAATTTTAAAAATAGTAAATTGTTTTGAATTTATTATTAATACTTGACTATTCTGGCATTGTGGCAATTAGCTAAGTTCAAAGAGGTATTTTCCTTTTAATTGTGACTGTAACAGCACAGAACAACATCAGGACAGATGCAATTCAATGCTATTCAATGGTATTCTTCAGCAGTATTGTGTCTTGCCATGCCTGCACTCCATCCGTCTCTCTCCCTCTCTGTTTCCCGCCCAGCACCAGGAGTTCAGCTTCCTGCTGAAGGAGCGGGTCTGCCCCCTCGTCATCAAACTCTTCTCGCCCAACATCAAGTTCCGGCAGGGCAGCAGCAGCGCCGCCTCGCCGGCGCCCGTGGAGAAACCCTACTTCCCCATCTGCATGCGGCTGCTGCGCGTCGTCTCGGTCCTCATCAAGCACTTCTACAGCTTACTGGTGAGAGGGGGGGTGGCGATCTGCCGCCGTGGTCAGCAGGCCAGAACTACTGCCAGATACTTTACGAGTCAGGGATTTACTCAGGCGCAGACCTGATGCGCTTAATTGATCTGGTCTGATTAAGGTTGTATTAGTGTGGTAGTATTGTCTTAGTTCTGCTTGAGGCGCCTTAATGAGCTTAGCTGCATCTGAGCAATCCGGCATTACAGCTGCTCTTATTTTGGGATACACTCCCTGGGAGGGAAATTTGTCTTTTCGCCCGCCTGCCTCTACAGAGCGGTCAAGGTGCACCGTCAGCCGCAGAGCCTCCTCTCCAAAGCCGGTTTCACAGTCTTGCTAAAGGACATTTCGCGGCAGATTGTCACCAGACTCCCTCCGGCTACGGGACTTTCTCTCTGTCTCTCCTGTCCCAGTCTGATTGGTGTGTGTGTGTTTGTGTGTTGCAGGTAACGGAGTGTGAGATCTTCTTGTCCCTGCTGGTGAAGTTCTTGGATGGGGAGAAGCCACAGTGGCTGAGAGCGGTGGCCGTGGAGTCGGTCCACAGGCTGTGTGTGCAGCCGCATTTATTACGGTGAGCGACACCCACCCAGCCCCAGCCTCGCGTCCTAAATAACTACGATGCACGATCTCGCCGGGATTGATGGCTCAAAAATTAATGCATTCCGCTTCAGTCGCTGACCCAGTCACACATTCGCTCTTATTTCACTGTTTTCCTTATTTCTCTCAGCTCACTTCATTTTAACCCACACTGCAGCTGCAGTGATTTAAAAGGCCGGGTGTATTTTGTGCCTCAGACAGCATGATGTTAACTGATGGTCATCATTCTTTAATGACTCTTATAATAGCAGCCAAGCAGCGATGCATCTTGCCACAGCAGCTAAATAGTTCTGTAATGACTGATGGAGCTGCCCTATATAGACACAGAGAGGTGGAGCGAGGGAGAACAAAAACACAAAAAACACTCCATTGGGAAACAAATTGCCTGATACCATCCAAACAGCATCATCTTAAATCATCAGTAAACCTTGTCTGTATAGCTTTTTGTACTTCTGTTACCCTCTCATTATGTTTTCCGTATAAACTTCTATATTTAGTCTTGACTGTGTTGTCAGCAGACTGAAAAAATTTAAGGATCAGCAATTTTAGCTGGAACAGTCTAATAAGGTCAGAAAATTGTGTCCCTTTCCTGTAATGCAGCCCTTAAAAGCAGGAAAAGACAACACTTGTGCCATATCACAATTTTACGACATCCAAAATATCTAGTCTCAGTACAATATAGATATATATCGCTCAGCCATCATTTTAAAGAGAAACTGGCAACCCAAAATGTCCATCTCATCTCTTTGCTCACTCCTCTGTGTTGTCGTCGTTTTCCAGGTCCTTCTGCCAGTCGTACGACATGAAGCAGCACTCCACCAAAGTCTTCAGAGACATTGTCAACGCCCTGGGCTCTTTCATCCAGTCCCTCTTCATCGTCCCCAACGCAGGCAACACCGCCGCCGCCAGCGCACCCACCGGTCAGTTCGTGGCTACTGAGACTTATCAAACTGTCACGGCCTGGTGTTCATACAGTGATGAAGGGTGATCAGTGGATTGTGAAAATGTTGGAAATTCTTCTCTGAAAGTGAATGTTTAGGCCTTTTCAGGATTTCCTGGCCATAGAAGACCTGGAAAATTCACTGAATGTACATTTATGATGTCCATAAAGTTGTATAGATGTCAAGAACATTTGTTTATACACATTAAAGCAGAGTTTGCTTATGATAGAGCGAAATTAATTTGAGGGGAAAAAATCCGCTCAAAATAAATTTCTTGATTACAAAGGAAATGAAAATAAAATGACATCAAATTAAATAAGATTTAGGGTATAAAGGAATGAAAAGACATAACATTTTGTTTTTATTTAATTTTTCCCACTCATTTCCTTCTTCCTCTATTCCCTTCCATCCACTCTCCCTTCACCTGCCTCCTCTCTGACCTGATCTCCAGGCGGCTCGGGCTCGGGGGCCCAGGGGGCCGTGCAGGGCGGTCCCGGGGCAGGAGGGGTCAGTGGCGGTCTCACTACCCAGGCTGCCTTTGAGTACCGTGGTACCTGGATCCCCCTTATGACCGTCAGCGTTCAGGGCAGCGCCAAGGCCACCTAGTGAGTGCTGTTACTGCACACACACACACACACACACACACACACACACACGCACACACAATCTGCTTTGTTTTCTCTTTCAGTTTTGTTCTCTGTAATAATTTCCTCATTCACACACACAGGGAACAAGCGCAGTGTAAATTGGTTTAATTAATAGATTAGTAAACCAATTAATTAATATTGACTTGTTGACTTGTTGTATCCTGCAAGTACAAGGAAAAAGAAACTGCAGCACCAGACAGCTGAGTCTCCTGTCACTTTGTGTTTCAAATGTAAAGGTGGCACTATACTGACAACAAAGTCGAACTTTCCCAAAATAGAAACAAGGCTGAGCGTGGCGCCGCATGCAAATGTGTGCATGTGTGTGTGTGTGTGTGCTCACTGCAGCTTCATATTGCTGGCTTATTTACATTTCACACCATAAAGACTTAAGAGGTAGCCATAACCCCCATAAACTGGAAATATCGATGGTAAAATCTCCATGGTTCATCCAGAAAGAGTCGACCTCAAGATGTAAGCGAGGAAACAAAGGCAGTGAACCGCGAAAAAGGAAGTGGACACATTTTCCCACAAGGCAGCACAACCAGTCATGAAATATTTTAGAGCAACGGTGCGCGTTGTGTTGTGCTCATTTGGGCATAAGCCTGTGCGGTGCAAAACCAGTCTGATCTCGTCTGCAAAGTGCAAACGTGACCTTTTCCAAGACAAACACACCACAACTCTTTGGCACATCAATCTGCACACACACACTGTGGCCATAAAAGACACCTGCAACCTCTTGTTTTGATCTAAGATCCTTTTTAAAGGTGCAGGGGCTGATGCCGATGGTGCCGATGAGAACGCCGCAATAAAGCGGCATCATAAAACTAATTTGAATAATTTTTTGTGTAAACAGAGGACAGCGTTTAGGTGCCTTTCCAATTAAGCGCGGTCCGCCTTGCCTCCGCTACTTGCCTCTCAACAAGAGAAGTTTCCAGGTGTGCAGAAGAAGTCGGCATTATCCAAGCTTTAAACGATCCCCACGCCATATTTATAGTTTTAGCCGCTCCGCCGGTCGTAAATCCGCCTCCATTATCCAGTTACGCCGAGTAGTAGATCATTGCTTCCCATCGTTTCTCACCCATAAATTCCGTCAATGTGTTGTCCCATTTACACACCATCAACGCGAACGTCAACAGCTCCCATAACCATCAGCGGTGAATCACTGAGGTATTCCTGTCCAGTCATTGTCCAAGCAATTATTAACAGACCCTCGGACCCCGCTTCCATTGGAGGCCGGGGCTGAGTGGGGATAAAGAGGATAAACGGTTATATTTAAAATCACAGGGGATCACATTGCAGCAGTGATCAAAGGCTTGGCCCCTCTCGAGGAGGGAAAACCCTGTTGTCATTAGTGCTCTCTGTTTCACAGGGAAGCCGGGTTTGAAATGAAAAGGAATTACAATCGCCAGAGGCCCTCCTTTATTAAAGGGAGGTGTTGTCTAAATTGTCCTTTTCTCAGAAGGTAATGGGATCTATTTGCCGTAATTAGGAGTTGCACCGGTGGTTTTTGCGAGGCAGAGTGGACAATATGCGGCAGAGGTGGGCGAGTGTATTTCATGCTTGTGTTGTCTTTGAACACCAAATGCACAAAATAGAAGCGTCCCTGACCACTGATCAGATAAACTGAGGTGAAAGCTGCCTTCACCTGTTGAAGCGACCTCAGTTTAGTGAAGCGGAGGAACGAAAGAACTTCAGAGGAACGAGACATAAGTGACGGTGATGCGACTGAACGCGAGGGAAGGGGGTTCAGGATATTATGGACAGTCGGTGTGATGCAGTCGAGGCTGCAGGGAAAAGCTGAGCCAATCGGGAGGCGGAGTGGGTGTTGAGACGGCGAGATGGGATTTGTGAAAGAGCTGGACGTGTGAGAGGACACACAGATGGAAACACAGATGTGTATGCATGCGCAGATACAAACACGCTCAGACGCAGAATTACAGATGGACTTGAATCCACGGTTTTCTTGTAATGCACGCAGTTTGAGTCAAGCATGCAAAAGTGTGCAAATACACTAACTACAAATCATGAGCAAAATTGTGTTTTAAACCCAAGACACACTCTTTAACCTCCGTCTCTCTCGTTTCATCTCGCCCGCCCACCAGCCTGGAGATGCTGGACAAGGTGGAGCCGCCGTCCATCCCGGAGGGCTACGCCATGTCGGTGGCCTTCAGCGCCCTGCTGGACCTGGTGCGGGGCATCACCTCCATGATCGAGAGGGAGCTGGCCAAGGAGGAGGAGGAGGCTGCCGAGTGGAGGGAGGCGCACCCCGACCAGGAGTGGGAACCCAAACCTGGTGAGGACAGGCAGGGGGGATTTGAGTCCGTGATTAGATTCAGAACTTTTGGCCAAAATTTTACATCCATTAAATAAACACAAACTTTCATTTTTAAGTAGAGTGAATAAACTGATTCAGAGCATTTCATATCAGTTCACACCAGAGTGATTCTTTCTATTTATTTATTTATTTTTTAGCAGATTGATGCAGTTGCAGAATTTGTAATCGATGCAATGAATCGTTGCAGCCCTTCAAAACATAGTGAAATATCCTGATGCAGTTCACAGCATATAATACAAGGTTTTGGAGCAGTGTGTTTAATATTTCACAAACAGTGAAACATCCAGAGGCCCTGTATGTACAATGATTCATAAAATTTAGTCAAACATTGAGTTGTTTCACTTTGCATGCAGCGTGTAGAACAGCTATATGTTGACTATGCAGAATAGCACAGAAATGTGGTGAAATGAACTGTCGATGTGTGTGGAATAGACAAGACAGAGCAAATATTAAAGTCAAATATGGAGAGATAAGAAGGCTTCCTAGTCACATGAAAGGTGTGCTAAACAAATCAAATTGTGTGAAGCTTTAAAATGGAGATGCATTTTCTTGAACCTTGAAAGGAAATCCCTGAGCTTCTTATACGTGACATATCTATGTATTACACTCGACTGTGTGTTTTCCTGATGTGATCCTGGGTGGAAGCACTTTTCTGACCCCTGGTGGCCGGTATCTTACCTGGCTGTTTTTTTTGCTGCACACTCAGTTAAGATTTGTTTTGTTTCTTTTCCGAAATGATATGATCTAAACTTCATTTAAACAGCGACTGAATAAACTCAATAATGGTTTGTGTTTGTCTCAGGAGCTCACCTGGTGTGGGAGGAGATGGTCAGCGCCTGCTGGTGCGGCTTACTGGCTGCTCTGTCCCTGCTGCTGGATGCCAGGTAAACAGGCCCCTCCGCCTCGTGTGTTTACAGGCAGAAACCTTTTACAAACATCGAAAAATCGCTCGGCCCGAGGGAATAATCGAGCTGCACTGTGAATGGATTCATAAAGGTTTCCTTTTCAAAGATTTGTGCTTATTTCAACCGTCACAAATGAAATACACTCCTGTGTCCTTGCACTGCACCAGATGCCCCAAAGTAGTAACAGGCTGAAAACCCTTCACTGACTTTAACTATTTGCTCAAGTCTCCCTGGAGTGGGCACTTTCAGGGACGTCTCGTTTGTTGAGTTGTGCCAACAAAAATGCCCTCAGAAAAGATTCACTCCAGATGTGAATACACACACCCTCCGTCCTTCCTCTTCAGCATGAGCCTTCCTTTCTCTCTTCTAGTATAGCAGACATATAGAAATAAACGCAGACATCACCACTTAAGCGCGGCATATGCTGAGACGTGGCACAAGGACGGCAGGGGAGCCGCACCAAAGCGCCGCACTGTGAGATGTTTTGTCCGTGCTAGAGTGCGCTCTTCATCACGTTCCTGCCCTCCTTCCCCCTCCCCCCTCCTCCCTCCTCTCCCTCCTTTTCAGCACCGACGAGACGGCCACAGAGAACATCCTGAAGGCAGAGCTGACCATGGCCTCGCTGTGCGGGCGTCTGGGCCTGGTGACGCCGCGGGACGCCTTCATCACGGCGATCTGCAAGGCCTCCCTGCCGCCGCACTACGCCCTGACCGTGCTCAGCAGCAACGCCGCCAGCCTCTCCAACAAAGGTGGGGCCGCGGCTGAGGGCGCCGCGAGAGCGTGTGTGGAAAAACGTAGTGGAAGCAGGTTCAGGAAATAGAGCTAGAAATTTAAATGGAGGATGATTTAAATGTTTTGCTGCACTTTTTCCACACTGGAGAAAATTACATTAATATTTTAGGATTCAACCGTTATTTATTTATTTATTTTAAGACCAATACTGAATCTGATTATCTTTTTTTTTTAAACTGAAGCCAATGGCTAATATTTTGTGATAACATTCAATATCTTTAAATCTGAAAATTACTATGCGTTGTTTGAATGAATGAGATGAGGATGAGAGACATACTGTCAAAAAATATTACCAGTCTTTCCTTTTTCCAAAAAAAAGCTAAAATAAGAGGGAAAACATGGACACACTCAAATCTGATATTCAAAAACGCCAGATACGGGCCAAAATATCAGTAAACCAGTGAATCAGCAAGCTAGAATATATATTTTTCATTGAGAAGTCTCTTTCGGGGCACTTTTCATTTTGGAACTAATATCCAATATGCTTTCATTTCCCTCTGAAACACATATATGAATATACACCCATGTAGACATATACAGATGGCAGGGCAGCTTAAGGGTTAAAGAAATGGAGACACCTCAGGTTTTATCCCCAAAAGCCACAAGTCCCATAAAAATGTTAACATCCTCATGAAATGAACCCCTATTCCTTCAACTTCCTGAAAAACTGTATTTCAACTGGTGACCTCATGCTGTACCAGAAGAGCCTTCTCAAATGTTTGACCAGCGGCACATCCCATCAAATAAAACCGTGTTTATCCCCCTAACTGATGTCTTATTGGTCCGCGTTTATAAATGATCCCTCCTCAGCATCCTGTTATAACAGAAAATACATTAAAGCCAGGACATAAGATTCAGTTCAATTCAAATCACTTTACGTGTCCCTGAGGGGCCATTGAGAAGGCAGATAACATTTAAGTTCTCAAGACAACATTTAAGGTCTTAAGCAACACAATGAGGCCTCCACTTTCCATTTTATCCTCCGTCTCTCTGTGTGAGAGCATCACCTGATGGCTTTAATGCTTATATGCACACACAAACACCTGGCATACTTGGCTGTGCTGCACATCAACTTGTGTGCATGTGTGTGTGTGTGTGTGTGTTTATGCCTGCTGTCATGCATGCATGGAGAGCTCCGTTAGTTAAGAGCACCGTGCGCAGATAGAAGCCGCGCTGCCCTGGCAGTGTGGAGGTGTTTGTGCGTGTTACAAGCCTACTAATGTCTCTCAGAAGCCGCTGGTCATGTATATTTATGTAAACGAAACATTTTCACATCTCGGGCTTTCTCATCTCCTATACGGTTCAGACATGCACGTTGTTAGACTGGTCTTAACATGCCTGCCCCTAATTCTCTGCTCTTAAGGCGTTAATCCACACCATTTCACTGTGGCTTCTAATTAGGAACACCAAGGAGAATGTGTCTGGGGAACACACACACGCACACACACACAGCTGCTCTCAAGTGAACGCTCAGACATTCACTATTTGCATATTAGCTTTAAGAGATAAAGCTTGCAAATTGGGTCTCAACTCACGATGGATGTTTGCCTTGGAGTTAATTAAGCAAGCTTTTCTTGCATGTCGTAAGCTCGTTACAAAACCTGTTTGTGTGCATTACCGACTCTTATCGGAAGACTGGCTCCTGTGTGTGTGTGTTTGTGTGTGTGTGTGCATGTGTGTGTGTGTGTGTGCGTGTTCTCCACAGCCTACTCCATCCAGGGCCAGAGCGTGCAGATCATCAGCCCCTCCAGTGAATCCCATCAGCAGGTGGTGGCTGTGGGACAGCCGCTCACTGCCCAGCCCCAGGGCACAGTGGTGGTAAGGCACACACACACACACACACACAGACAATAAGCAAGAGGCGACAGTTCCACTTGACATTTAACAATAATAACTCAATTTGTATATCACTTTCCTATAAACAAAGTTTATTCGTGTCTCCAGTGATCGCTCGCTATTAGTTTTGTGATTTTGGCCTCAGACCCTTCAGATTTTTTTTTTTTAACTTTGATTACTCCAACTACCTCCCATCCCTTCTATCTGCTCTCCACTCTATTCCATGCTTTCACTATCTACC
>OMLF01010794.1:17057-38095 GCA_900302615.1 Holocentrus rufus
CCTTCTTTGTCGCTTCACCCCCTCCTCCCCTCGCTTTCTCCCTCATGCCTGCCTACTCCCTGTCCACTCCCTCTCCTCTCCTTCCCCTCGCAGCATAAACGACACGCCCAGACTACAACCAAGTACGTGGAGCTGATCATCGTGGCTGACAACCGAGAGGTAAGCAGAGGTCAACAGGTCTCGAACTCCCCCACAGGAACGAGGATCAGAGGTCATAACTTGGCCCTCCATCCTCCCTGGAGACACAGCTAAGACGGACCTGCCGCCGCCTTGTTATCATCTCTGATGTGTCTATTCACTCATCCGTTGCGCTCGCCAGCAACAGCAGCCCCAGCTGCATCTCCCTGGCTACAGCGTTTGACCATTTGACTCACAGATGAGACCTTTTCCACGTCAGCTCCTTTACGAGCACTCTGCATTATCTTGGATCTCAGACTTAAGGCGTTAAAGAGGTCTGAGAGAATAATGCGTTCCTCACTGACACCAGATATATAGGTCAATGTCACACGCTATGGTCTTAGGTGCATTGGGGGGATAAATGCTGGATAGAAGACAAGGTGGTTGAGGTTATCTCTTCAGCCTAAGCTCCACTGAGGAGCTCTTTGATGATAGCAGCTGCAGCAGAAGCAGCGACGGAATTAACATGACAGTGATTGCACCGTAGCTCCAGGACACCCTGTGCTCTTTGAAGAAATTTCTAGAGTCGATACAGTGTTAATATGTCCCGGAGCCTTTGATGATGATAAACATTCAAGAGCATGGATTACCTCTGTCTCCCGGTGCTTTACTCTATGTGGTGTGTTGTTCAGTTCCAGAAACAAGGCAAGGACATGGAGAAGGTCAAGCAGCGGCTGGCTGAGATCGCCAATTACGTGGACAAGGTAACAATCAAATCAGCAGAGGGAGCGTGGTGTTGCAATGTGATTTATTAGAGGTCACATCAAGCCCGTTTAGAATTAACCGACCCGCGAGCAGAACCTGATTGGATTATGAATGGACGATCAATTCTGTAACTCCGCTGAGAAATGTTGTGAAGATGCCACCATAATGTAATATGTTATGGATGGAGGTTTTATAAAACAGAAGACAAAGATGATTTATTCATATGAGAAAGTCGTAAGTTTGATGGCGAGTGTTTAAGAATTCGTTCAGATCCGCTTGTCATTTTTAAAGGATTATTTTATGACGGTTGTGCTTTATTAGGTAGTGTACACTGGAGAGAGGATGGCAGCGAGACAGTGGGAAATACATGTGATGGGTCACAAGCCTGACTGAAGCCCACAACACAAATATAGCATGAATATATGACATGCTGCCCCAACCGCTGAGC
Organism: Holocentrus rufus; assembly: GCA_900302615.1. NCBI lineage: Eukaryota > Metazoa > Chordata > Actinopteri > Holocentriformes > Holocentridae > Holocentrus > Holocentrus rufus. The sequence goes on from OMLF01010794.1 coordinate 18,388, forward strand.
CATCAACACAGCCCAGGCATCAAGTCTTATGTCAAACCCTAAATCCCCCTTCATAGATATCTTATTCTCTTTGTGTCTATCTCTTTAACGCCAACTTTTCCTCCCCTCCATCCCCAGTTCTACAGGGCCCTGAATATCCGTGTGGCCCTCGTGGGCCTGGAGGTGTGGAGTGATGCTGACAAGTGTCCCGTCACCCAAGACCCCTTCACCACACTTCACGAGTTCCTGGACTGGAGGAAGGTCAAGCTCCTGCCTCAGAGGCCTCATGACAATGCCCAGCTTGTCAGGTAGATCTGCACAGAATGCACTGCAGTGTCAACGGAGCCGAGTTTTAGTCCGACGGGACACATTCATCATTTGAATTATGCTTGCAAAGTGATTGATAGCAGAAAATGTAAAAGATTTTGCTACTTTCCGGAGAGGTACCCTGTGAGGGTTTTTTGCTTTGCTCTGTTTTGTCTTCAATTTTGGCAACTTATTTGGTGCTAAGCGCTCATTGCTGCTGTGTTTCTGCACAGCTCTTCCCAGAGATGTCAATCAAACAGAGCGGCCAGTACTGCAATGTGTTTCTCCTTGGATTTCCCGTTGATGTTCAGCCATGGATTTCCTGTTATGTTCCGCCATGGTGTCTATCGCCGTTCATACTAACTTCCCAGCTCTTTATTTTATTTATTCCAAACACATCTCTCTTGCAGCTGTAAATCTCATCACTTCTTTTGCACCAGAGGATTATTCCCAGGAAAGACCTACCTGACAACAAGTTTTCAGAACAGCAAATGGGAACGCTTTTATGCACTGGCTCAATCACTGTTGTGTTTGCATAAAACTGACATTTATTTGAATGAAAACATTGTAGAGCATTACTTGAAATGACTTCTAAGGTCGTAACTTGAGTCTTTTGCGTGACAGAATGATAAAAGATCCTCTATCTTATGTACTTTGCACATTTTCTGCATTTGATATCTTATACAGAGTGATAGAAGAGAGGGCTTTTTTTATGCAGGATTTTTCAATGTATTTTATGTTTGTCTTCAGCTCGAATGCCGTCGCGCCATCTTTCTACTCAGCAGATCATCTGTGCTGTTTTCGCAGATACGATTCCATCCCCTTTCCAGTTAACCTCCGTGCCAGCTGAAGTGTGAAAATGTGTGTTGATGCTTGTGCTAAAATTCTCTCTGCCACTGACCTCTGCTCCTCCCCTAGCGGGGTGTACTTCCAGGGCACCACCATCGGCATGGCACCCATCATGAGCATGTGCACAGCAGAGCAGTCGGGTGGCATTGTGATGGTAAGTGAAGTGATCCTAGGGGCCTACAAAATGCACACACACACACATACACAGATGCACCTTTAGTCCAGCCAAAAGTAGAGGAGAACAAAAGAAATATTTCTCTGGGTGTTGGAGACTTACAGAAATGAGACAAGACAATCAGTTTCGCTCACCCAGTTTATTGAAGATTCTGTGAAATGTGGCTTTAATTGACCTACTTTATCCTCCCCTTCTCCCTATTTTCTCATTCCTCCTCCTGTCCTCCCCTCTTCCCCTTGTTTCTCCACCTCCCTCTTTGCTTAGCTCTTGGCACGCTCGCTCCTGTCTGACATAATGATCTCATGTTTCTCCCCTGAGTGTCTCCTGTAGGGGGTTCAGCTGAGGATTTCTGAGTTGATATTAACTCTTATTTACTTCGGGGCATGCACATTAGTGAGTCCGTTTCCAGGAAGGCTGCGCGAGTGTGAGCTCAGTAGGTTAGTTCAATACGCGCGCCCTCCTCCTCATCGCTGATAAATCAGAGCGCGTATCGATTACACGAGTGGAAACCTTCACGCTTTAACGAGGTGCAACAAACGAGTGAATATGAGGACGTATATATCGCAGCTTGAACGAAAACGCAGGGCCATGTTGTAAATGATCACCCATTATAGGCCTGGAACCCTATACTGCGTGCACAAGTCATGTTGTATTAGCGTAAGTCATGCTATTATTTTATACTCCCGCGCTCTCTTTCTGAGTGGCTGTATTTTTCTTGGGGCCTCGCTGGCTGGTGGTCAGGTTTACAGCCAGTCCCCAGATGGTTCTTAGCTCTTGTCCCCCATATGGTAAAGTGGGGACATAGTCATTATAACATAGCCCTACATACACATATACATCAGGTCATGCACATGAAGGATTTGCGTCCAACCACAGGCTCTTCTGCTGGGGAAATCATGTCCCTGTTGTCTCAGTTGATCCCTTCATTTACAGAGCCCCTTTGAACTCATTAGCCGACTTCCCCTGTGGGTCTCAGTGTTTTTTTTTTTTAGGTAGATCTTCAACATCCCATTCTGTAACCAGCTGGAATAGCCATTTGCCAGTATTGAATGATGCTACTTACGGGTTAAAAGAGAGAATAAAGACAGTGCGGCCCGCCGTGCCCTCGCCGAAGGTGTCTGAGCATTCCAGGAAATGGAATTAGAGGTTTTTGCATAAATCCAGACTGCACAGCTGGATCCCAGCAAGTGTTGACAGCTGGTGACCGTTGCATTCAAAGGCCCCCAGCTGAGCAGTTCATCAGTCGGAGTTTGACGCAGACGGAGCTGCTAAATAATGTACAGCCGCTGAAGACTCCAGCGGTCGAGGGCTCTTACGCACGCCGGTGCATCCACGAGGAGTTGATAGCTACTGTCGCTAAATTATTTATCCGGCCTTTCGTGCGTTCGTGTTTTACACACCTTGCAGGAAATCTCTGCACCTAGGCGTGCAAAAGCTTTCGCTCGGAGTGTCACTGTACCTTCCCGTGCACAGCCTCTTATAACATCTGTCTGGCCATGCGTAGTCTCTGTTCCCGATGTCTCCTCGATTGACTGTCAGCCTGTCTTGTGCGAACTTTTTATGTCTGTCTTTCAACCCGTTATTACACGAGGAAGTCGTTTTTTGTTTTTTTTTTCTCCGCGGAGGTTCATATCTCTGTGTGCGAGGACAGAGCAGCACATCTGGTTCTGTCAAAGTCTGCCGAGCAAGCTGAAGGTGACAGCCCACAGTCTGTTGTTTCATTTCTCATTTCAGTGCCACAACGTTGAACAGGGGAAACGCTCTGATAAGCACAGATCCAACAACATTGTTTGTTTAATCTTGGCAATATGCAATTACACACACTTGTTTTGAGTAATGTTTCTCCAGTGGCTCCTGTGGGGAACAGTAATCTGGCTAGCTTTAAATTTTTTATTATTTGTTATTTTCCTCATAGAGTATGTAATCATAAATGGCTGTTTTTAATTAGTTATTGTTTGCTGCAACACAATTCTAAGTGGAATAAATTTCATTATGGACGACTCTTCTCAGTATCAAGCCCAGAAATATATTGGATATAATTAATAACCTGAAGAAGAATTAGATTGTAACCCTGGTGAGGTGAACTGACAGTAAAAAAAAAAAAAAAAAAGTCTTATTGGTGCCTTACCTGATGAGATTTTTTACTCACATTGTACTGTATGATTTGACATTTTCAGGACCATTCAGATAATCCCCTCGGCGCTGCAGTCACCTTGGCCCATGAGCTCGGACACAACTTTGGAATGAACCACGACACGCCAGAGAGGGGATGTGGCTGCAGGGTGACGGTGGATCGTGGCGGCTGCATCATGACCCCCTCCACCGGGTGAGTCGCAAACAAAATGCCGCCGAGATTCTCAAAGGATCGACCCAGTTTGCATTTGTCCATAGGCGTATAGTCAGTAGGTATACAAGATGTTTGATGCCTGTTGCAGCTTGACAGTTATCTCCATGAGCTGCAATGTAGAGGATTGCGAGAACTGCATTTCAGCTTAGTTGCCCTTCATCACCCTCAGGATATACATTACTATGCACTGTTTCATTGCACTCCACTGAGGCCCATTTGGTTAGGCTTATAAATGACATCTATCTCCAAAACCACTCAAAATGCATTATCGCATTGTCACGTCATCATTAGCTCTGTCTCAATTTACTATCTTGGCAAGTTCAGTGAGTGTCACTCAAAAGGCCCCGATTGCAATCATATGTAAACATTAGTCCACATGCTATTCATTGCTAATTTATTGGCAGTTGAGCAGTGAGCAAATGATGCCGTTGAACCGTTGGAGCATTGAGTTTATGGCAGAGGCGACAGCTGTGCTGATGCCCTGCAGCAGTATGACTCATAGTGAATGAGAGGCCAGTGGTTTACATGTTCGGCAGCAGCACATGGCAAACATAGTGTAGTTGTACTCATTTCTGACTCTAATCTGTGTAGCTGATCTCTAATAGACTGGATAAACCACTGGAACACCGAGAGCGTATATTGCACATATGGGACACATAAGATTACTGTGCTTCTTTAGTCTGTGGACTTGGCCAGTCTAAGTCAAAAGTATTAAAAGCAACTGCTCGAAGAAGTTATTGCTCATTTAGATTTCGCACTTGTAAAAATTGAAATATGCCTTTGAGATAACAAAAACCAAGCCTACAAAACCTAATTGCATGTAATAATATATCAGCACACTGGTGTCATTAGATTTCAATCTCTCATATCAAGTTAGTTATACTGAGCAGAGGGACATGGATGTCCTGGGTAGAAATATTAGGTATCTGTCCCAGCCAAGCTCCGGCGGTCTGGGGGAGCCTCAGACTGTGGTGTTTATGCTGGAAACATCCCCGTGTGTTTGGCTTGGACCGGGTCCATGAAAAACAGGGTAACACTCTTCACGATTATAGACTCATAAAATAACACAGCAGTAAGATGTAGAGTTATGTTTAACACTGATTGAGGGCATCCCTGGTCAAGGGCCGCTCTGAAAAAGGGCAACAAGAAGGGGAGAGAGGAAGAAGGAGCTGTTGAAGCAGAAATGAAATATTTTTGTCCCATCACTATCTCCGTCTCTCTCTCTCTCTTTTCCACTCTCCCTCACTCGCAGCCAGCTAGAGTGATGTTATTCTTTGACATACATGCAACTTTAATGTTGGGAATTCTCTTGGCAGCTCCAGATAAATAGTTAACCACCCCTGAACACTGTCTATTATGCAGTGCAATGTAGTGAAAGCTTATCACCTCAGCCTTGAAATATCTGAATCAAGTCATAGCGGTGGAGAATTCTTTTTTTTTTCCCCCAATGTGAAAAATGTGCTTTTACTAAATGTAGACTTCTTAAAAAAAAAAAGACATAAATTCTTCCTCATTTTGTTCTGCACCCCACAGAGGCTGCCTGCTCTGTTTTTCCATTCCAGTTGACAAAAGAAGGAAATAATCTACTCTTCGTTTTTAAAAGAATCTGCTGCGCGCCACCTTATTGCTCCGTATTGCCGCTGTGCCCATTAATCCAGGATTAAGGAAGCAATGTCTTTACAAAGGATGTTTCGGAACTCCATATTCCCTCTCTCTGTTTCCTCAGTTAATTCCAGGTCAGCACCATACACTTAGCTCGAGGCAGTGCACAGGCTCCCATGGGCCCAGCTCAAACCCCCACAGTTCCACGGTTTAAAAGGCCATGTGACCACACACACGAGCTCCGCTGAAATCACCTGAATGCTATTCATCAGCCTGCAGCCACAATTATTTGTTTATAGCATCGACTGCCATGTTTTTCCAGGCAGGCGACCAGCTCTTTTCAAAGCGCAATGTGATTAGGCAGAATGCCTCTTCACAAGGCCAGGACGCGAATGAGTTTGGTACAAAAGCCCCACTGATTACCCGACCAGCCCCTGCATTCAAATACAGCACAGCAGGATTGAAAGTACAGGCACAGCTCTCCTACAGACAATCAGCGAGGAGAACCTTTTGTTTTGATTGATCTTTCATTTGAATCTCTCAGAGTAATTTCTTCATTGTCATTGATATGCATAGACAGACAGTCATACAGATACCCATCAAGCTCTCCTGGCCCTGCTGTGGCTCCAGGAATGGAGAGGAGGAGATAATGAGATCCAGTTCGTCATTATTATGCCGGGAGGGAGGAGAGCAGTAAAACTGCAAGCTGTCCCGGTGCCAGCCAGCCAGCTGCACATCTGCATAGAGCGCTGCTTGTTTCCTGCTCGCATTGGTCACGGCCAATTGTAGCGTCCCCCTCTCCATCCATCCCTCTATCCCCCCATTACCTCTAAATGAGAACAGGCTGGTGTCTCTCATCCTTAGAGATTATGTCTCCTCAAAACACACGGGAACACACACAGACGCGCGCACATACACCGACTGAGTCCAATAACTCACAAAAACATTCAGCAGGCTGACGGACAGACGGACTTATTAGAGCTCAGCATCGGGGTTCGAGCCCCCGCAGGTCAGGCCCTGGGCAGGACGATGACCGCAACGCCGCAATGCCATCAGACATCCATTCAAACATTTCCTCTGTCGTAAAATCATCATGTATCAGAGAAAGTGAATCAGGGCCCGAGACATGCCATGGAAATGTGACCCATGCCCTGTTGCCGAGCAGGCACTCCCAAGCACGCCTTGTTTAATTGGGTCCACAGGGAAATCAATGGGAAAAGACTCTTCTCTATCTCCTGTGTAGGCCAGACTGCCAGGCACCAAAGGCCAAAACAGATCATATCACCTAATGTGATCACCCAGAGCTCAGGCTCTATAGCAACAAATGAAGCAAATGCGTTATTAAATGTGTAGTGAATTGATTGTGGTTTTGAATTACTAAAGCTGGTATGAAGTATTCAGAGAAGTTGCCACGGTCACGGACACATTTGCTTTTATTCACACTGATGTAAGGAGATCGGATTCTTCCAAAAATGCAATAAAAATGTGATGACAGATGTATTGAATAAAGATACCGTCACAATCAGTATTTCTGCAGTTCTTATTTCTTTAAAAAAAAAAAAAAAAAAAGGTTCTCAGGGACCTTGGAAAGTGTTTTGGCAGATGTGTCCTTGGAAAGGCAGGCAGATCTGATCCATAGTGTGTTATGTGTTTTAATAGGCCTGATCAGTGTTTTATGGCTGAGAAGATGTGACATACTGGTTGTGCTGGACAGGTTCGCCTGCGCTCTATTATCCGAACCACATGGAAAGTCAGGCTAGTCTTACAACGAGGGGGAAAGCCCTGGCCTGTCTAAATTTGGGTTAAAGGGCTGTCCCATGTATTTTCGGGTAAAAATCAGATGTCTCTTTTGCCAAGGCGTATTCTACATCCCTGATGAAATTAGTCTGTTTTCAGATTTGGGTTTCTGACAGTCATGTGATCAGCAAAATCATGAGCAACTAGGGCACGAGTTTAGAGCCACAGGGCATCATTTTAAGTGTACAGTTTTTTCCTCTTTTCCTTAAAAATTTAGTCAAGAGAATGAATTATTAAGCTAATCCTTGTTGCAAATTTGAAAATCTAAATTCATGAACATGAGCTGCTGAAAAAAAAAATGCCTCATGTTGGCCACAGAAACTTTTTGACAGTGATGAAGCAGAGTTAGTTTAAACTTACTCAGCCATGTCATGCATATTTTAAACATACGCATAAGCAACATCACAACAACATGGTGGACACATGTTTACATGTCCAGTTATTTAGTTTCTGAATACATTATATGTCATTTGGAGAAGTAGTGCAGCACTGAATTACATATGTCAGCTGTATATGAAGTATAACTTTAAACAGGATATTGGGATAAGATGGGTGCAATTTCAGGTAGGGACATGGGGGACACGTCCACCCCAGTTTTGAGAACTGCTACTTTGCCCACCATACTTTCTATGGGTTGTCACATTATTCTCTCAATACTAAACACTTAAGTGAATATGCTATATTGTGCCAGTGGAACAGGACAGGGATTTCAATCCAGTCCTCAGGGACCCCCACAGATTCCACATATTTGCTCAGTTCTTGGGCTTGCGCACCTTAATTAGTGAACTATTCAGCAAGGCCATGACTAATTGAATCAGATGCGCTCACCCAAGATATGTGGAATGTCTGGGGGTCCCTTAGGACTGGAATGAAAACCATTGTAATGCAATAGTCTCATAATAAGTCTTATAATATTCCTAAGGTGACAGTAAAGAGCACTGTATCTTTGCCCACTTTCAGGGGTAGAGCAGTAGCAGCCATCTTGAGCTGTAACAGTCAGTGAGCGAGTCGAATATTGACATCCATTCAACGCATGTATCATATTTCAGCTGGTTATATAGGCCATGTGAGGTTGTGTCAAAATGCAGGAAACCCACAACCCCCAACCGCCCCTGAGATACAGTAATTATCCTGCTTCTGTGATGCTGCCTTACATCTGTCAGCTCTGTCCGCAGCACACTGGTGGCTCTCCGGCCAAAGAGTCTTCTATCTCATGAATTAAACATTGAAAAACTATAATCCTCAAAGGTAGTTTGAGAAGGTAGGTCAGGCAAATGTGCAATAAATCAATGAAAGGTAGCGCCAGGACAAAAGAAACAGAGACAATCGATATTTATGCCATTTTGGATGCAAGCTGTCAGGGAATGCTTTTAATCCATTGTTCATGTCTTTATTGATGACTCTCTTTCTGTCTCTCCAGAAAAGGCTATAGTACAGTGTATTGTAGTGGTCGGTGATTTAGTAGGATGTAGGTTAGCAGTCACAGAAGTGGTTCATATAAGGCTTTGTCCTGCTCACAACAGCAGGCCTCTGCTATGTTTGAAAGGCTTTATCTGTGTAGTCTTATCTCAGTGTTGGGGCGGATCATAGGGGCCTATAATAGATCTGGGACTCTGCCCTTATCTCCAAACCTCCTCCAGACCCATCAAAGCCCTGCCTGGGCTGCTGCCGGGGCAGAGTTGCAGCGATTGCCGCGCACAACCATCAGCCGCAATACTTCTGAAGCACGGGGCCCGTTTTGTCAGACGCCGAGTATAGGTGAGAGTTGAACAAAAGAGAAGAAGAAGGGGGGAAGAATTGATTCCGGAATGCAACGGAACAGACTGGGCGGAAAACAACCCAGCGGAACAGAGCAGAACAAAGAGCTGTTTAAGAAACCACGCGGAGACGAACATCACTCATGCCTCTGAGAGCCAGAACAGGATGAGAACCAGCCCAGAGGTCAGAGAGCCACACTGAGACTTCTCTTTTGAGGTGGTGGCCCAGACTCCCATAGGACAGGCAGTTGTCTGGAGTGTCTGTAGGCTGTCATGAGCCACAGACATGCCCACCACGACGGGCCCTGGCACTACATTACTTGCCCTGGGGACTGCAGCTGCTAAATGCCATCCACTGTAATTCATTGGTGCCTCTGTCTTTTCACAGTCATTACCCTATCCCTCCCCCGCCTCCTCTGCCTCCCTCGCCTGCTTAGACCGTTGCAGCGTAGCCTAATTATTTCTGCATTGCCTCTCATAAAGAACAGCTGGATCCTGAGCCGCACATGTATCTCGGAGTAAATAAAAACGGGGGGTTGAGAGCATTTCTCATACATTGCATCGTCTGGTAACCAAAGCAGGGGGGTGAGTTCATGGAAATCAAATGGCAAAAACAGAGGAGGCTGTCCAACTTAAGCAAGCAACTTGGGGTCAGACTTTTTGGGGGGAGGGGGGGCAAAGAGGAAATCAACAACAGCGGTTGCTAAGGAAGTGGCCATGCCTGTTGAACAGCAGCCTTGACAGCTGTTCATCATAGCAGGACCCCATGAGGTGCTGAGGGGATTGCAGGAGGGAGGGGGAGGATGCAGTCATGGCTGTTATTACAGGCTTTCCTTATTGCCCCTTCCTTTCACCATTTCAGTTCATTACAAATCCACTCTGATCTTTCACTGGAATCCGGGGTGTCTAGAGATCTGCTTCGAGGTACCCCTTTTACCTAACACAACCCCTGGTAAAATAATATTGACGTTGGAAAGCAGGGGCTGCGTGGGGGGGGGGGTCAGCGGTGGGAGCTGATGCAAGCCGCCCCCACGCATCATGGAAATCAAAGGCGAGTCGAAAATGAGGTCATGTCAAAGCATTCACAGAATGTCATTACATATTTCCTGGCGTGTTAGATGTGAAACCCGATGAGAGAAAAGGCACATTCTAAAAGAGTTGTCGACACTGAGCTACACTGGTATGTGTCCTTCTCAGGGAGTGAAATTTCCAAAAGAGGAGAAAAGACACTTGCTGTACGGCTCACATCTCAATGGAGCCAAGGTTTCATCCCGGGGTTTCGTCCTTACTGCTGGAAAGACATTCACAACTTCACCACCTTTTAACCCATTTAAACACCTCATATAAACACCTAAATGAACTTTATTTGCTCAACTGTCAAGGACCGTTCGGTGATTTCTGTAGTGCAGTCTGTCTTTGAGTAGCCGAGGCCCTTATATTACACCAGCTCCTCTTCATGTCTTGAAATATGTGGGTTGAAAGATTAAAGATTTGAAGATATAAAACATTTAGCTACGTCCATGACACATCGGCTGTCATTTTCAAGGCCAGAAGTGGTTTAGAAACTGACAGACTATCACATGTTATATCCAATTTCCTTTTCTGCCATTTTGGGAAATTACACCTTGTGTCCTGGATATGTAGAATCTTTGATTTACTGCGTACGCAACTTGTTTCTGTACTTTTTGGTTCCCTTGAATATGAAATGGCTTGTCAGCAAAATTATTAAAATCCACATCTGCAGTGTGCGTGCGGGGTCATCACGAGCAAGTCAGTCAGGCGTGCAGTTTGACTGCGTCTACATCCCCTGACATCCAGCTGTCGGGTGGGCTGCTGCTGCTCCTGCTGCTGCTGCTGTTGTTGTTGTTGCAGGGAGCATGCTCGGCTTGTTTATTATCCTCAGTTCGGCAGAGGCAGCGCGCTCACTGCTGTGACAGGAAAAGTCACACTGGCCCACGCAAAGGGAGTATAACCAACCATTTGAACCCATATGCCCAGATGGGCGAGTGGGTGGCAGAGGTGTTAGAGGTGCAGGGGGATAATAGATGGGGTTCAGACAGAATGGTATAATTGGGATGGCATGCCTCCCCCCCCACGCACATTTCCAAAGGCCATCACATCGCCTCTCTATGAACCCTGCTGAATGAAACATTTGGACATCTGAGTTGACCTTGGACCTCCCACTCCTTATCTCATGCACATTTCCGTGCACAAACAGCCGTGCACATATGCACATATACCCATTCACCCACACTGGCCTTCTCGTGGTGAATTTCAAGATGCAGGAAGAGACACTGAAAACCTCATACAGAACTTCCCTGCCTACACTGCAAAAAAAATCTCCATCTTCACAAGTTATTTAGTCTCATATTAAGTGTTAAAGTCTTGTTTCTCTTCATACAAGTGAAAAAATCTGCCATTCGGGATGAGACAGTCCCATTTGTTTCCAGTGCTAGTCAGCTTTCTTCAAGTGTTGTTTTCTTGAGTGGGCTGATCTGGCTTATTCTGCCCTGTTACAACATATTTATACTTGTTCCCAGAAAAATTACTGAAACAAGCAAGACTGCAATGGAAACAAGTGGGAATATTTCATCCCACTGGCAGATTTTTTCACTTATTTTAAGAAAAACACTTTAACACTTTTTTTTGCTGATTTTTTTTACAGTGTAGAGCAAGACAGAGTATAATATACATTCCCGTCTGTGCACACACATGCGGACACATACACCCCGCACTCCTCAGGCATATGCACTGTCATCCAACACACTATATTATCACAGGAAAGTTCAATAAAACGACATGAGGTCTGTAACAAAGCTTTTGGCACGCAGAGCCCTGGGCTGTGCGCTCTCCCCGCGGAGCAGACCACCCTCTCCGTCCGCTCCAAAAACAATATTAAAAACACACCATCCCCGTTCTCCCCTTTCTCCCAAATTTATGGGTGTTGCAAGTCTTGCGAAGGAAGAGCTTTTTGGTTCGAGTTTTTACGGCCCTCTGTCTCATAAAATATGCCTTATCAGATCTCCCTCTCTCCTCGGAGGGAAATGTCACCCGGGCCCTGTGCCGTTCACATGCTGATAGAGCTCATTTGGAGAGGTTGCTGAGCTCTAGTGGTTAATTGATTTTGTGATTAGCAGCAATTAGCACTGATTACATCAGACTGAAGAGGCCTCTTGTGGGTGATCTCAGTCATTTGCTCCTCTCTCCTTCCCTCTCCCCGTACTCTCTCCTCTCGGTTCATCTGTCACTGTCACCGACAAAATCTTTTGTCTTTTGCAGATATCCGTTCCCCACGGTGTTCAGTAGCTGCAGCAAGAAGGACCTGACGGCCAGTTTTGAGAAGGGCGTCGGCATGTGTCTGTTCAACATGCCTGAGGTCAAGGTGCTCTACGGCGGGCAGAAATGTGGCAACGGCTACGTGGAGGAGGGAGAGGAGTGTGACTGTGGAGAACTGGAGGTAAGAGCGCTATTATTGTGACCGCAGTTATTACCTCCAGACCTCAAACAGCATCTTGATTTCTTGCCCCTTCTGCCAACTTTGAAATATGTTCCCTGAGATCTCTGTTCTCTTCATAAATCACTGCCGAGCACGTTGGCCAAATTTGAGAAATGAAATAAACACGAAACCTTAGCGGGCTTTTCTGTAGCTTTGCTGACAGAAACACGGCATAAACCAATATTTCCCAAAGTAAACACAAGTAGTTCATCTGGGTTGCAGGAGATACAGCGCAGAGCTCTCATAATGCAAATGCAGTCCTCAGAAAAAGGGGCTTAGAGATATGAGTGTGAATTTATTCAAAGTCTGTGCACTGCCGAGGTGTTTGGGAGGAGGGGGTGTCTGATCGTGATACAATTCACTGAGAGGAAACATCGCTGACAGCTTCACGCTGTCAACTAGTGAATTATTCAAATGAGCGTGCATTGGCATGCACATATGTAATGGTGGCACACATTCCAAACATCTCAGACTGCAAGATGATAAGCCAGTTTATCATGATTCAACTGACAATCAGCAAAGGCAAGATGACAATAACAGAGTTATGAAATATGAAGGGGACGTCTATTATGATTTGGAGGGATATTTTGAGTTATATAATGGGTCTAGTGTAGGAGACAGAATGCACTGTTTCGTCCTTGGCGGTTTGTTTTGCTCCGGTCACACCTTTATGAGTCTGTTGCTGGGCCCGTTGTGTGAGCCTGTAGATGTGCATTGGCTTTGCCCAGGGTCAGGTTGAAAGTGGCCCTGTCCTCCAAAAAAAACAAAGAACTGACATAAGCCCTGCAGGCCTGAGCCAGCAGCGCTAATAAAGCTCTTCACAGAGCTGCGCCTAGTCAAGCCAGCCCAGGCCAGATCAGAGTGCTCAGACAGCACCTCTCTCCACCATTAAAAAGCCTCATTAAAAACCCCGTGTCCTCTTCCTCACAATCACGGGCTCCCCTCTTTTCAGCGCCTTGGCCCTGGGGACCATGGGAACAGTCCTTAATGGTTTTCAGGCCGAAACAAGCTCTGGAAGGTCCATCATGTCAGCTGTGTCCCCTGCCAGCTCCATCCATCTACTTCCTCCTAACTCCTAGTGCACTGCGCTGTACTGTATGTTCAGACCCAGGCTTAATGGCACCAGGGAGAAAGCCGACCCTGGGGGTGCAAGTCCGCCTGCCTCTATATGAGATCATACGTGCACAACCGCGCAATGCACACTTGTGTACCCGCACCAAGACACTTACTGTACTCATGCACACACACACATACGCACACTGTCTTATCCCTCTGAACCATGCTCCGATGTTATACAGCTTCCTTCCGTCTCTATCAGAAGGCAGAGAGTTGCTGATTGGAGCGCTACATGGCTTGTGATAAAGACTAACATGAAACAGATGGGCCTCCATGGTGAAGGGGGATTTGTTACCCCGATGTTTGGAACCTCTCTCTCTCTCACACTCCCTCTCTTTTCTCCCCTCCGGTTTCCTTGGGTCTGAATGAGGTTGTAGGCTCCATTAGAGGGAGAGGTTGTTGTTTTTAGTCAACTAGGAACTGCTGTTTCCTGACCTCTTCCAGAGCTTCTAGTTGGCATAGGCCACGGTCCCACCAGCGCTGCGTCCCCTCTGTGCATTTGATTGTAGTTGAAATACGATCTTGAGTTAAATTTGCTTTCCTTTGACTTTCCCTTCCCAGCACTTACCTTCACTTCTCCTGCTTGTTTCTCTCTCTTTTAAAGGAGTGTATGAATCCCTGCTGCAATGCAACCACATGCACTCTGAAGGGAGATGCTGTCTGTGCTCACGGACAGTGCTGCCAGGACTGCCAGGTAGGGTACAAACTGTGGTGGATGTTTTCGTCTAGGCCTGTTTCTTGCTTGGCTTGTGTGTGCCAGAACTTCTCTGTGTCTTCATGTCTGCCACTTGGTGTCTGTGTCTGAGCATAGCTGAAGCCGGCGGGCACTCCATGCCGCGAGTCCAGCAACTCTTGTGATCTGCCAGAGTTCTGCACCGGCAACAACCCCCACTGCCCCGCCAATGTTTACCTGCACGACGGCCACGCTTGCCACAACGTGGACGGCTACTGCTACAACGGCATCTGTCAGACCCACGAGCAGCAGTGCATCACACTATGGGGCCAAGGTAAGCGGGGGGCCCCCTGCTGGTGTACATGACACACTGAACGTCTCAATACAACAGTCAGCAGCTGCACAGTCATGCATTGCAATGTGTGTTCTAGGTGCCAAGCCAGCCCCGGGCATCTGCTTTGAAAGGGTCAATTCAGCCGGAGACCCCTATGGCAACTGTGGCAAGGACTCCAAAGGCTCCTTTGCCAAATGTGAACCACGGTGAGACCCGGTGTTCCCCTTTACTACACAACCCTTACCGACATGTGGGTAGAAATGAATGAATCGATGTAAAACACATTTGTAAGAAATCTGCAGAATTTCTACAGCGTCATTTAAATGTGTTTTTATGCCGTGTCAAGGCTGTAGTTATCCTTGGCAGGGGCATTATTGAGCCTCCCTTAATTGACATAATTTCTCTAATGGTAGAGAACTGGATTGGATGTAATTAAATGTCTTTCACACTGCAGCAAAGGTTACAGAGTCGCTCGGCATAATGCAGCAGCTTGCGAAAGCTCCCTCCGTCTCCGGTCTGAAAAGAGCACAATCAAGCCGCGTGTTTTCCAATTTCGCTAATTGGAGTGCCAGAGTTGGAGGAAAAATAATTGCATTTACACATAAATTTGGGAAAACAGTGAGGTGTTAATCTGTTAACGCGTTATCGCTGCTGCTCTTGCTCTGTTGTGTTCGGCTGTATTTACAGAGATGCTAAGTGTGGCAAAATTCAGTGTCAAGGAGGAGCCAACCGCCCTGTAATTGGTACCAACGCCGTTTCTATAGAAACAAACATCCCCCTTCAGGAGGGAGGACGGATCCTTTGCAGAGGGACGCATGTCTACCTCGGGGACGATATGCCCGACCCCGGCCTGGTCCTGACGGGCACCAAATGTGGAGATGGCATGGTGAGAGCTCAATTTTCTGATGAATGCACATGCAACACTCAAAGACTTGCAGGGTACAGCTAACCGTGATGATAGCAATCTCAAAGAGTACAGCAAAGCTTACCCAAACTCTGGGCAATAACCACGGAAAAAGTGGTGCGGAGTGACATCAGGCTATGACTAAGATGCTCTAAGAGGTTCTATAGGGTGTGTCTGCATGTCATTCCGGGCATGGACAGGCAAGAAATACACATTAAGTGTTTCACAAAATGCTAAGTGGACTTAGCATTATTCAGGCTATTTGGCGTGTTCCAGTGGTCATCAATACAACCATCACTCACTGCTTTGATCCAGTTAATCTATTTAGCCTGATTCACTCCTCTGTAAGCCTCCGCCCATAAGAATCCAGCCTCTGCCCTCATCTGTCAGAGACTCTGGCGTTGCTCTCCTTGCCCACTGCTGCCAAGCCCATCTTCACATCCAGCCTAGATATATATTTGGGTGCGGTGCCTTTAAGGAACCCAAAATCCACACCAAACAACTTTTAAATGGCGGCTTTAAATATGCTCTGAAAACCCCAGTGTTAACGTATAATATTTCACGCTAAGCTGTTTCAGAGCCGGGCTAGTCTGTCAGTGATTCATTAACAGAAATAGCCAAACTGGATCAGTTAGTCTTTCCCCTTATTCTCCGCCAGATGAAAGGGGTTTGGATGTTGCTGGAACGCTCTCGCAAACTCACACTGTCCTCTTTTTCTTTAGATGTGTCTGAATCGCCAGTGCCAGAATGTCAGTGTTTTCGGTGTGCACGAGTGCTCAGCCAAATGCAGTGGTCGAGGGGTGAGTACGACACCTCCCGTTTCAAGGCGGTGATTTAGAATTCCATGTTGTGAGGCCGTAGCTGCCATACCGAATTCATTTGATATCCATTGGTTGTACATCTCACAGCAGTCCCCACCCAGTTTAGCTATTTGTCCAATATCCTATGCCTCCGACTCAGAAGCTCGCTGGGCCGTAATTTGTCCAAAATGCCCAATACACGGTGGGTAGGTAACCATTACAATGCCTTGCCATCAATCATTCTGGCTGCTGAAAGGTTCAATCAATTAGATATAATGGCTTCATTTATGTTCGGCTTTAAGTGCCATTCATCATTGTTTGACTCTCAGGCAGTCGTCCTTGTCCCCAAAAACTGTACTGAAATCTGAAGGCCAGGCTTTATTTGGCCACACGCTTGGAGCAGTGACACGCCGACTGACTTTGAGCCGGGGAGCTGGGATATTGGATTTTTTTTTTTTTTTTTTTTTTTTTTTGCTTCTTAAATGTCACCCATCAAACTTCTTTTGGGTGGTCCTGTTTGAGATGAAATATGCGGCTTTGTGTTAATGCCTTTAAATTCACTACTAAATCCCAGCGCCTTTGATTCTGGCTGATAAAGTTTTTCCCTCATCAAGCTAAGCTAGAGAATCATTTTTACCATCTCTTAAAAAGGAGACATTCCCAGCCATTGTGTGGTCATATTTTTATCTAGCTTAACAAAAGACTTGTCCCTAGGAACTGTTTCTCTGGCAAAAAGATGTTGCCCCAGTAGGAGACAGGGCACCCCTGCACAGATCAGATCAAGATGTTGCCTTTCAAAGAGGCCCACACCTGCTCCCTATTACCCTGCAAGGGAATCCTCTTAGACTTTACCGCTCCTCTCCTCTGCAGGACAGGAAGACAAGAGAGAGGAAAAGAGAGAAACGGGGTGGATGGGGGGTATAAAAACCTGGGCTAAAGGAAAAGGCCTGCTCTGGTTTATATGCCATGTGGACTCTAGCAGCAGGGTTTGAAATAGTGGAGGTTGACTCTACGCCGTGCAGCACATGGAGAATGTTCAGACATCTGTATCTGTTAGCCGTTGCGTCACTCAAATCTGTAGCCAATCTCATAAACGTTACTCACTTTTGTCACCTGTTAACTATATGAGCCTGGTATTTACAAGGGCGGCGTGTTAAGCATCAGAACCGAATCTCCTAGCCTGAATACAGCATGTAAATGGAGGCATTTGGGGTTCACCTCACTCGGGCTCTTCGCTCTCTCCTGTTGCACAATGCAGGTGTGCAACAACAACAAGAACTGTCACTGCGAGGCCCACTGGGCGCCCCCGTTCTGTGACAAGTCGGGTTTTGGAGGGAGCGTGGACAGTGGCCCCATGAGATTAGCAGGTAAGTGCACAGTCACAAATCCATCCAATGCTTAATGTATTGTAGGTTTCTCACTATATGTTTTACACATGGATTTCCTGACTGGTCATGGAATATGTGAGCATTTCAACAGTACTCTTATTGTAATGCATGAATTACTCATGCTCAGGGACAAATGGAAGCTGAGGTAACGTTTGCTCTCAAATAGACAAAACCATAGTTTGATGGTAGCAAATGGCAGTATACTTTAAAAACTGGAAAGAAACAGAAAAAAACAAACAATTAATTAAAATCCTCAGAAATGTTCATGCATATTGTTTGCACCGATGAGCAATGTTCTTCTCCTCTTTGTGTTGGTGAGCAGACAGTAGGAATCTGACTGTGGGGATCCTGGTGGCTCTGCTCACGCTGCTGGGCGCTGGTCTGATCATCTGCATCAAGAGGAAGACCCTGCTGAGCCTGCTCTTCACCAGTAAAAAGAACCCGATCGAGAAGCTCAGGTGCATTTGTGGCACTCCGAGCCTGAAGTGCTTTAATTTGTCGCCATCACAGAGCTCATCTGTATCATATCAAAATAGCACTTGTGTGGAGTGGCTGCTGAATGCTGGATTTCTGCAGATGTTCCCACACTTAAAGCTCAATTTATGTTGGCTGTATAATTTGAAATGCATGACATTTGTTGTGTTTCAGGTCTGTAAATTCTGGGACGAGCAGACCATCCAGTCCAAACCAGCCCCAGTCTGTGAACACAACCTCTCCACCTCGACAGGCTCTGCCTCAGCCCCATAGTGCCAGCATCTTCAAGGTTAATCGTCTACACCTATTCATGAAACATCCATGCATGTGCACTCCCAAGGGACTGCAACCCCCCCCTCCACCCCCACACCCCTCCAGAAAGATCCACGTGCTGCACACACAATCCAAGCACAAACCCATTTGTACGATATCCCACTCCCACATATAAAGGATCACCGGCAGATGATCAGGCCCGGTAATATCCTTCCTAGAACGTTGCAGCTGTCTCAGTTGTGCAAATCGTTCTCCACGGGAGTGACATGATGTTTTCACATAAACTGCAGCTCATTCAAATCCAATTAAATTATCCCTTCACTATATGGACATGTGGAGGAGGCGCTGATAATGGAGCCTATGTGGTGAGCAGTGTGTTCCTGACACTTCAATGCGTTTCTTGTCATGAAGAGCTGCCTGTTAGGAGAAGAATTGATTTATCCGTTCACATGCGGCGGTTGCCTGTTGGTGCTAGAAACTCATCCGCGTGCTGATAATTGTGAAACAGAGCGGCTTGGTGCTGTAATAAATAGTATGTCTGCACTGTTTGCCTTAACTACTCTGTTATTGCTCTGACATGCTCTCTAATGAGAACTGACCTGTGATCGATTGAGTTAGGGTTGCAGTAATAGGAGAAGCCGTGTTAGGATTGACATTTGTGCCGCAGGCTGGCACACGCACACAGGCAAGCTGTTGTGCATTACTGGAGATTGGTGTTTTCAGTTACCGCGTCTGTGGCATGTGGTTTTCATTTAGGCTCAACGGTAAGAAGAGAAAGGATGTAAGGCTGTTTGATGTAAGCAGAGTGCAGGTGAGGTCATTTTCCAGTTGTCAGGAGCTGTGTTAAACCGGCATATGAGTGTGTGTGTGTGCGTGCATCTGTATGCGTTGCTGCATGTGCGTCTGGGCCGTGCACATCTGGCCAGGACTAAATAACGGGCCGACTCATATTTTGGCCCTTCTCTGTGGTGTCTGATCTGTCTAAATGAGAGCGTGTGTGGGGTCTGTAGCTTTGTTCGCCTCGCCGTTGGCCGAGGCCAGACGGGTGCTTATGGCACCGTCTTTGTCTCTCCCTTTGATAGGTTACCTGAGGAGGACCTGGGGAACAGTGAGCAGGCCAGTGGGAGCATTTGATTTATGCACCTTTGACAGCCTCAGGAAGAAAGGCGGAGGGGTGGAGATGAGAAGGAGGTTAACATGACTGCTTCTGATGGGAAGCAGACGGTCCAAGTTTTTTTTTTTTCTTCTTTTTTTTTCTAATTCTTCTGTCTCTCATCTTTCCACAGTCTCCTCACCGGGGGCCAGAGGCTGCTCTTCCACAGGCCCTCTACCCCTCCCACAGCCTGCGCAGGCTGCCCCAGTGCCCTCCGGTTCACCTCAGCCACCCGGTCCCTCT
The DNA here is from genome assembly GCA_900302615.1 of Holocentrus rufus. Taxonomy (NCBI): domain Eukaryota; kingdom Metazoa; phylum Chordata; class Actinopteri; order Holocentriformes; family Holocentridae; genus Holocentrus; species Holocentrus rufus. Next base: position 38,054 of record OMLF01010794.1, read on the forward strand.
GTCTCTCACCCTGTCCCTCTCTCCTGTGCCCAAGCCGGGCCC
>OMLF01010795.1:0-14719 GCA_900302615.1 Holocentrus rufus
TTCTGAAGGTGAATGCGCATATTCCAATGTGAATTTTCACTGGGAAAAAAAAGAAAGAAACCCAAAACATTAGGAGGCCAGGATAAATCTCTTTGCATGCTTTCACTCAGTTTTGACATTTTGACTTTTGACATTATGCATGTCAAAAAAGAATAAATAAAACTTAACGAAACATTCTCTAGAAAGGAGGAACATGGAGCTGGGGTGTGTAAATGAATAAGACAGCAATTAATCCAAACATGGGCTCTGCCACAACTTTTGCTTCTCAGGATGTATTGTGGTGCATAAGTACACTGTATTCCAAGTTGATGAGGTCACTTCAGTCAGGGGTTGCTTTTCCTGAAGAGATATGAACCACCCCCTCTCTTCCCCCCAGTTGCAATTAATCAACGTCCCCTTCTCTTCTTCCACATGCTCTGCCTTTGAAAGGCCATGAGTTATATTATTTCCACAGGCTCAGCAATGGTTAAATATTGCACATCAGGTCTATGCATTGCGATTATTGATCACTGATTAGTGATATTCATTCCTTTTCTCCTCTGACTCGGAGTTGTAGTCCCTGAGGCCGATGCCTTTCTGGAGGGCAAGGAGGGAGTCCTTCATCTGGAAAGGAGGGTATGGAAAACATGGGTTACATACTGTGCTAGAATAGACCTATTTCACAGCAGCCATTTTGACCTGAAATAGCAGGTAAACACAGGTGTTTCTAATGATATTAATGAAGGTTCTGTTCCATTTAAGCGAGGCAGAGCCAGGATCCTGCTATTGTTCATGCTGGCTCACTGGAAAGACTCTGCTACACTTAAATGAAACTGAACCTTAATTAATGTCATTAGGAATACTGTTTAACTGTAATGTCATGTCAGAATGGCTGCTGTGAAAAAGGTCCACTTCACTGATAAAATATTAAAGGTGCACTACACAATTTTTTTTTAAGTAGAAACAAAAGTCATCTTACCAGTCTAAATCACAAAGTGGGACTACAACAGAGACAAATGTTCCATCTCTACTAGCAGAAACCCCGTAGATTCATCACATACTCCCGATCTATCTCCTCCCTCGCTACACATACTTTTCAGCTTCTCCAAAATGGAAAACAATGCTACGGTCAAGTGTTCGTCATCACATGAACAAAAAGCATTGTTCTCAAGCCAAGAAAAGCAAATGACAAAGCATTATTATTCCAGTGTTTTGCATGAGGATATCTGCTCACCACATTTCTGTTGGATCTCTGATCTGATTAGCTAGCTAAGTCGTCTACATTGTGATAATGGGACTTTATTGTTTGTGTCAGCTATAAGCCATTATCACTTATAGGTATGGGGTTTGCCATAGACTTCTCAATATTGTTGGGATTGCTACTGGTTGCCAACAGAAAAGTCAGATTATATACAAGTCAGATTATTTCATTTCAAAGCTTTTCACCTCATCCAACAGCAGAACCGATGACTTGATGACATCTTTCCATTTCTGGAGCTCATCGTCGTGGTAACGCTGCTGGGTCTCCAAGAGTTGCACCCATTCCAGCTGGGTCTGGGGAAGTTTGCTGAGGAGGCACATACATATGTAAATGTAAACACACACACACACACACACACACACCTTGAGCATCAGTGTGGCTTGGTGGTTAGTGGTGATTCGTTTTGAAGCGCATAACATTACACAAAACAGTTGGACAACAATTGGAGTTTTTGTCCATTCCCTGCATCCCCTCACTGTTTGACATCACTGTAGATTGTTTTTCCAGTGTTTTTATCATACTGAGATATTTCTTATTTTTCTCTTGTTAAAATAGCATGAAAAAATATGTAGGTGGCATGCCATTACCTTTCTTGTGGTCGCAGGCCCTGCCAGGCCGTGAGACTCTGTGTGGTGTACTCCAACATATACAACTTGTAGAACAACATCATGTTCAGAAATACCAGAAGCACCAGGCTGCAGGGAAAGAGAAAACAGTGGAATAGTGGACACTCCTTCAGACTGTAAAACAGAGCGGCATTCAGTTCATCACTTAATGCTATTTATTCAGATGAATCAGGTCTGTCAAAAATATCTGGTATGGCTGAAATGAAAATACCTTATACAGATCCTATGGAATGCAAGTGAAGACAAGGACAGAGGGAAAGAAAGAAAAAGAAACAGGTAGATTATAGATTATAGGTAACACCAGAACAGAGAAATAAAGACAGAAGGGAGAATGCCTACTCTAAAATTTCCTCAGAGGAGTTGTGACTAGAATATATTAAACACATATATGGTACCAGATGTCTTAAAGTGACACACAAATACAAAGAGATCTGAATCCAGATGGTGGCATCAAACTAGATGAACAAATGGACGCAGTGGATTAGATACAACTCTTGTCTAAAACATTTTGGTCATGAAAAGTTAAAATAATTACACATGAAAATTATTGAGCTGATGCTTTTATATAGATAAGTAATCAAAACATGTTCTGAATAAATGCAAATGGCTCCATGAAAATCTATTGGCAACGGCCTCCACAGATAGCTACTTATTACTTTGGTTTGGTGGTAAAGCAAAGTTGTGTTGTGTTTGTAATAGTAACAGAGTGGTGAATTATTTCAGTTTCACAGAAACTGAGTTATCCTGATTTTTGAAAGGTATGAGAGAATGCTGTTGCCAATTTTGAAGTTTTTTTAAGAAGGTAAAAGGGTGAGGAATGTAATGAATTACTGCTCCTCCCAGTGAGCAACAGGACAGTATTACTCACACAAAGCTGATGAGAAGCAGCAGTCTGGAGAAGCTGTAGAGAGCAAAGCCTCCTGGGGCATCAGGGATATGTCTGGTCTGTGTGGAACCTGAAACAAGGGGAAAAAACACCACTTCATACCATTAACCATGACAGAATTTTTAAAGGTGAAATGTCTGTCATTTTGAGTTTTCAAAATTAAAACCACATTGCCCATAAACCTTGCTGTTCCTTATTGCTAAGAGGATTTTTCTACTCATTCCTTTTGGCCCACCTTGATGTTTGTTTGGAGGAGTCAAAAGAAGCATAGCAGCTAATACACATTTTAAGAAGTTAATGGGAAGATGAGACTATGCTGTTACTATACTGGAACTGGAATAAAGTTGTGGATTAAGTAAAATAGTTAATCTTTTGTGCTGTAAAGCAATGTACCTTGGTCCTGTAAAACAATACAGCAAATGTCCCACTAAGGACAAGAAATATATGATGCAGTGTAGAGGCTGATAGAGGCTGCCAGGCAATTATACAAATTATACCATAATTTTTCTGTGGTTTCATTAAACATTCAGTTTTTGCCAGATCCCAACTAGGGCAGAAGGCCTGGAAACTGGTATGTCACTCACTGACTTACTGACTTACTGACTGATTTCTTTCAGAAAATAATAAGTGGATCCTCCTAGTGAACAACTAAATGTTGCTAGGGATGGGGTACACACATTTTTTTCATGTTAATTCTAAGGATGAGACAATCTATTCTAACTTTGTCAGCAGAATGAATTTAGATCTCAAGTCCACCCATGGTCCTACAGTAGATCAGCTCTCAAGTCCACCTACAGTATAGCATTTCATGGACCCCTGCCTGTTGTCACTCCCGCCCCCGTCTGCTGACCTGCCACGTGTTTAATGAGGTGGATGTCCTCCTCCTCGTCCTCAGGTGTGGTAACAGGACTCAGGGCCTCATCCATGTGGCCCGAGGGCCTCAAATGGTGGACCAGTTGTCGTTTCCTCTTCCGGCCAGTGCCCGTCCTTAGTGCTTTGTTCTTGGGAGACTGTCTGTGTTGCTCCATCAGCACTACATCCAGCTTGCTCAGCTCCAATTCTGGCCATAAGGGAAAAGTCAAGAGGGGAGGAAATTGAGTTTTGAGGGCCTAAAGGCTGCAGTGGGAATTGGTTGCCTCATTTGTTTCAGTAGTCTGGTATAATATGGTGGGAATACCACATGGTCCAAGAAACCAAGAATGAGTCTACCAAAAAAGACTGAATCTAGCCGCTACTGTCACATGTGAGAGGTGAACAAACAATCCTTAATCTTTTCATTCATCAGCAGCATGGTTGAGCGAATATTGTTGAAACCTTGGGAGATAAATGTATCTCACAACTGCATCCCAGCATTTTCAAACTTACACTGACAAGAGGAGTGCCATGATGACATGTCAGATAACACCCTGACACACCCTTGACACACTCACTCATGGGGGACGATATGTTTCTTGTTAACTCATTTTCTGATGGGGAAATACATTGGATGTATTTAAAATTAGAGAGAACTAACATACTGTCGATAACCACTCTCAAACATTTTTGATTTCAGTTAACATTCTCTCTTCTACTTTCGTCTTTAATTGCCAAGTCCTAGTTAAGCAACATGCATGAGAATGTTAACAGCTGCATGGTACAATTACTTTCTATTTACTTAGATTATGTAATGTCAAACAGTGTGTGCATGTGTGTGTGTGTGTGTGTGTTTGTGTGTTGTAGTGCTAACCTAAGTGTCTAAAGTACTCGTCCAGTCCACTCCAGAAGTTTCTTTCAATGAATCCCTTCACAAGCCCCCAAGGCTGCTTCCTGTAACGGAGCTCTGTCGATACCCTGAAGGACACAAATACACAAACAACACAATGAGTTAAACTGGTTTGGAGACATTGTCATGTTGAAAATTTTGATGTCAAATTAGTGAGACTCAAAATATTTGGACAGCAGTGCTGTTTTATGTTTTGGCCCCATACTCCTAAAGCTTGGGTAGGTAACTTGGGCAGAATTTTGTTGAAACTTTGAACTCAAACAGCTTCCCCATCCCTCCCACCTGAGATTCAGTACCTCCTCCAAATCCTTCCAAAAAATATTGTATAGTTATATATTATAAAGTAGTAATATTTTAAAGTCAAAGAGTCAAAGATCTTGCACCCTCTAAATGTCCCCTACCCATTAAAAGCCCAAGAGTCTTGATATCCCAGTGTCAAGTTCTCTCTCCAGCCTTTTTGCTTTTCAGTAAACCCTTTTGAGGATACAGATGTGATTTCGTCTGACTGTAAATTACTCTGAGGGAGTATGCAGCCTATGTTTGGTCTGAATGAGACCAACATCGGTCTGGGTTATCAAACCAGCTTCAAATTATGCTCCTATAACAGAGCGTCAAGATATGTAGGAATTACTTCAGTGGGTTTTTCTTCCCTCTAATTTTTCCACTGAACTCTGTTGGCCTTTTGAACAAGACAGTGCCAGCCAGATTTCAAAGAGGCAGTCCTCGAGTTCTTCATTTTTTGTGGTTTTGTCATTGTCATTGCTCATTTCTGGTGGCATTTTTGTGCCACACTTCCAAGAGATCGCTTGGTAATCACTGTGACCAATAACTGTGACATCTTTTGTATAGGATAATTTTGGCTTTTGGATGAAGCACAATTTTTGATCAAAACATGGTTTGCTTTGGTCATTAAAAACACAAGAGAGTGAAATATCATCCCTCACCTTAGACGACACTTGTTCTTGGCCACTCTGGTGAGCATGTAGCGGTTGAGTGTGTAGAAGTAGTCGTGGTAGGGCACATCGTGGGCTATCACCTCAGCATCGATGATATAGCATTCATTCTCCTGGCTGGCTTTGTACAGAGTCTCAACACACAACAGGACACAGTCTTACAAATACAAATATACTCTGTAAAGAAATATCTCAACATCAACTGTGTTGGAGAGCCATCTGACATCTTAGAGAGTAACTACATCCCAAATTCAAATCTGTCAGAAGACTGACCTCTAGTGGTGAAAAGTAGGCTGCCCTGTCTTTGTGATGTCACCACCTGTTGTAGGTGGCCACCAAAGATTGGGCACCCTACTTTTCACACAGGTCTGGGGTTTAGTTACCCTTTAAAATGAAGTGATAATCCATGAAATTCTTTCTCTTGGGACACCACTGGTGCAGCCCAAGAAAGAGGAATCCAGAATTCCATCATAGGTGTAAATAGCAAAAGTTTTCATTCATTGGCTATTGGTTGAATCATTATTGAATAATAATAATTGGTATAGTTTGATCAAAATCCACTCAACAATTTTGTTGATCTCCATATGCAGTTTTAAAATTCCAAATGCACAGATAAATAATGAAAAACCCAAAACAATCCCCATTGTGTTCCTCTTTTTCTATGTTGTGTAACATTTTTCATACCAAAAGGGAGGTTCATGTGGAAGAAAGCATTCTCTCCCTTCCCCCCATCTGGATCTGTACCTGTCCCCCCGCCCTACTGCTTTCTTTGTTGTCGTTTGAATTTCCCTCTCAAACCCCCAGAGGTCATTCATTGGTTCTCTCCCTTATCCACCTATGCTGTGTGGGACAGCCCACTTTGCAAGGTATAAATTTGCATGTACCCATTCCAGGGCCCTCTCTTCTGGTGCCAGGGGGGCCACGGACTTCAGCAGCTGGTTTATCATAGCCAGCAGTTGGTTTATCATAGCTAGCAGTTGGTTTATCATTGCTATCAATTGGTTTACCATTGTCAGCAGTTGATTATCTATTATTATTGTCTATTAAATTATATTTTGATATAAACGATTGGTTTCATCATCAGCTCCACGACGATCGGTTCCACGACATTCAACAAAAATGATGCTCTATGTATATGTACTTCAGCATCCCTTTAAAGCTTCCAAAACCTTTGTTGGGAAGTTTTCCTGAACATTATCCTGCGATGACCCATGAATGTCCACCAACCTGTGTCTCAGTGACTGTGGCCGTCTTGGGAGCTAGGGGATTATTGAGAGCGATGGTGTACATGATCTCTCTGGTCTGGTTGCCATCTTGCTCTTTCTTCCATGGATGATACACCACACCTGGAAAAGGAAAAGATGGTCATGACAATTTAGGGTTCCATTAAAGACTGCACAGATGCTTATTCTTGACTATTTAAACATTGTCATAGCCTTTCAGTGTTCAGTTTATTTGTTCCAAAGATTCATCAAAATCAGATTTGACTTGAAAATTCAGTGCTTTTGAATTATCAAAGCACTGAAGCCAAAAAACCAAGGAACTAACTTGTATTAGCACAGGACTTGTTAAGTTGGAGGAGTGAAAGTTTATACTAGTGCTTGATAAAAGGTATGACATTAGGAGTTTACAAGAAAGAGGGCAATAAAGGAAGCATGATAGGTAGAAGGCAAGGAATTAAAGGCGAGGAAGGAAAGGTTTGAGGGAATGTCGGATGAGTTAAAGGAAATAAGAAACAGAAGGAACAGAGGAGGACAAGAGGGCAAGATCCATTTCCCCCTCTAGACTCTCGCCTGTACCTGAGAACCTCCTCTGCTCCAGAAAATCCCTCATGAACTGAGACTCGGTGAAGAGGATGTCGTACATCTTGTCCACACTGAACTTGTAGACCTCGTTGATGTATTGCTTGCCACTCAGGTCCTCATGGAAAGCCTGCACCTCACCTGGTTCAGCACATACACACAAAACAGAAAGGAGTGTGAGCGATTGTTAGTGGGCTCCAATCAAATCACTGTTTTGCATCACTTGGTGTGGAATCAGTAAAGAGTAAATAATTTGATTAACTGACATACATTTTCTCTATATTGTGCATATAACAAAATATCCATAAAATGAAATGAGATCAAACATCACAGGGTTAAATCTGGGAAAACTTATACAAGTACATTTTAAGAAGCAATTTAAAAGTGAAGGAATGTTATGATTGTCCACAAAGTAATTTAAATTATGTTTCCATCACACACCTTCATCGTGTGTCTCAGATGAGTCACTGAGCTCAGTCGGCAAGTCCTCATTGTCGTTGAGGTCCAGTGAAGGTGATGGGGTGTGTCTACTGATCTGGCTGCTGCGGTTATCAGGTATCGGGAGTGTCAAGAGGTCAGCATCAGGGAGGGGAGCGGACATATCCTCCACTGGGGGTAGATCGTACTGCAGGGACAGGGGCAGCCAAAGTCAGTTCAAACACTCGGAAAAAAGAACACTAGAAAGTAACAACAGTGATCACCATAGTTTAAAACTTGTTTTAGATTAGGCAAATCCAAAAACCTTCCACCTCCTACCTACCCAGAGTGAAAAAACATTCAAGTGGAATCCCTCTTGATATTTCACAAGAAACTTTTAAGTGAATAAAAGCATTTCAAATGATAAAGCAATAAACTCCATCCTCTTTTCCCAGTAGACTTTGGCTTAGGAGACATTCAAAACACCAAAACAAAAGCTTTGTAATGTGCATAAGAAGAGCTTTTCTTAAGTATGACACAGCATTGAAGAGAGCCTCTACTGTAAGAAGTTCCTAGGCCATATCTTTACTCTGCTGCAAGTAAGGTCCAGGGACTCCTGGGAGTCCTTGAAAGGAGGAGATATGGGGTGGCTGTCAATCAAAATTCAATTAAAAGTCCATAAAAAAATTTAAAAATTCACATTGGATTCAAGAATGTGTAATGATTAATCTCAGGTGTCCAGACAACAGCCCTCTCAAAAGGAGGTCCAGGTATAAAACATCTATTAAATGAACTGCATCATCTGTATAGGTATCCCTAACATGAAGAAGTGCGTGAATCCAACCAACACTGTTTGAGCCAACTCACAGGAACTGGTAGCTCAGTGCTGGGAAGCTCAGGCAGGGTGTTGTTGGGGAAGGCCTTGTGGGGTAGGACAGGGCTGATGTCAGGCTTGGCCTCGGGGGTCTTGGCGAGGGCGCTGCCAGAGTCATTGTTGTGCTCGTTGTTGTCTTCTACTGGCAGCTCTTCGCAGTACCTGCACCATGGAGACGGACAGCAGCTGTAGGTCAAGGTTACCAGCTTGCTGCACACTGCCCGCACTGGGCTGCACACATGCATGGGCATGGAGGTGATGTTCAGTATGTGTTGTATGTTGTCATGATTTCTGAGACTACTGTATTTGCCCTCATCAATCAGTAATAATCAGTTCAGATCAGAAACTGATGCAACTGCAATTCAGAAACGTGATGCTTTGAAAACTCATATAAAAGTCATGATTGTCAAACCTCTATTAGAGCTGACACACACTGTTAGTGGACATGAACAGTAAGATTTAAAGTCCTTTCTCATGTGTTTCTGGTATTTTGTCCAGCCTGTCTGTCTAGAGCAGTGGAGAGTAAATTCTTTTAAACTCTGTTTATTTTCTATTTTTATTTCATTTTATTTCAGAATATTCAACATATTAGTCCAACATAATTCTTTATGATAGAGATTCATATTATACATCAAGTAAGTAGTATGAATTTTGATATTATTTGAGAATAAATATGATTGGTTTTAGTTCATGCTGATTGCCAACTCAAGGCAATCAGCATTTTCACAGTATATCACTTGTCAAGTTTGAATATGTATTTTTGTAAGTTAGCCAACAGCTAGCTGGTTCTGGCAAATGACAGAGAGCTTAAAGGCTGGCTATCTTTTCTCCCAGGTTGCAGTACAGTAAGTGAAGCTTGTTCTATTGTTACATTCACTGCAAGGCACTCTAGACTGGAGGATCAGCTAAATGCTGAACACATAAGTGTGACATTTTATGTATACAGTGTGTTTTGGAAGTTGCTGGAAACCCATGAAGTAATGAGTACTGCATGTAAATCCCAGGCAAATAAATCCTGCGTCAGTTCCTCATTCTATTTTTCATCATTTTTCATCAAGTGGTCATGTCAGACGTAGAAAAGTTGAGATGAAGTTGGGACAATAACACGGATACACTACAAATATTTACCATCACGTGTAAGGAAAGTTATGGCATGCAATAGGAAATGGAACGTATAATGTATGTATGCTAGTGAGAGTGTGTTTCTCTGATTGGGATTAAAACTCACCCCATAGTGTTGAAGTCATCATCGGGAGGCACATAGTCCTCATCGTCACTGGTAAGGCCCAGTTCATTACCATAACACTGATGGACAAAGTGCCACAGCTCTTTGGGACATAATGGCTGCAGGAGGCACAGGAAGTGAGAGGAAAGAGAAAAAGACAGATGTGCATCCCTTAAAAGTGTCTCATTTGTTCTCCACCCATCCATTTTTAAATATGTTTGTATCTGTGCTGCCTGAAACCGATTTTATCTGCATGTGCTTAATAGTGTTGGTTCCATTCATTAAAGTATATCTGCATTTATGTGTTCGCTACATGCAAATTGGAGACATAATGCCTTTACTTTTTGCTGACAGTGTGACCAAATATGTCTCTGGAGGTGGTTTGGGCGATTAGATCTTTCAGTTTGTTTTGTGTGTTGCATTTACATTGGGAATTTATATACTTACAGTCTGATCACCTAGGAACTAATGATGTCAGCTGTAAAGGGGATCTCTTGCAATAAAATGCAATCAACATCAATTTCTTTGAGGTTGAACCACTTATAATATTTTCTGTCTCACCTTTTCTAGGAGAGCGTTCTGCCAGAGTCTGAACATCATCATGTATGTCCGGTCCCTCGCCCCAAATGAGGTGAAAAAGTGCTGGAAGATTAGAGGAGCATAATTAGTAGTGAAGTAAAGAAGTAGTTGATAATTCAGAAGAGGGTTTGGAGTATTCAGTCAGAGCAGAACAACTGTTATCTCTTAGAAATCCACCAGGCTAGAAAAAAAACAACCACCCAAGAAAAACAAAATACATGATCAAAATCTATCAAATCTATAAAAATCTGTTATATCCATTGTATCTGTACATGTATGTAATGTATGGAGTTGTTTTCAGTCTGACAGACTAAAGAGATTTTTTTCATGAATCACAGGAACTGACACTTAAATAATCAAAATTAAAATAGGCAATGGGCTCTATAATCTTCAAGACCCCAAGTCCCATATGGACAATGGCCAGAATAACTGCCCTCTTCAATCTGTACAACGTTCTATCCAACTTTTAGCTTTTTCTCATTTGCAACATATGGTTAAGAGATAACAGGCAAGCAATCAAGGACAAATTTTGACCTATATTCAGACATGGCCCTTTCTATTTAAGAATGAAATTGGACTTTGCATTTACATTTATAATCAGCTGTTGTGAGATAAGGTTGCAAGCCCTCAGATTGCAAGATTATTTGTTTTATATGAGCTGCCCACCTTTTCATTGTCAGTGCACAGCTGGATGGCATTGGGGATGAGGCGGGCCGTCTTCTCCTTGGTCATGGAGCAGATGTCCTTCAATCTAACCATCAGCTTGAGAATAAAGAGCAGGCTTGGTCAGTTTGTAGGTTGGAGAACCTCTTCACATGCTCAGAATTGTTGAAAGGTATGGAATGTTAATGTGGCAAAATGCCAGTTTTAAAGCCATTGGAACTTTGCAAAAAGTGCAAAAAGTGAGTTAAGTGGAAAACAGAACTGCTGAAGGTTTTTCCAGTTAGATTAGTTGAGTCCTCACCAGGGTTTCCCATCTGAAGATGTTGCTGTAGAAACAAATCCAGTTCTCAGAGAGGTAGAGTCGTCCCTGTAGGAGGATGTCTCGCTGCAGGGCACAGGAGTAATCTGGAAGGAGTTTAAGGTCAAAAACCAACAAATGAGAACTGTCTTTTCAAAGGGATCGCTAATTAGCTAGAAGCCAAAATTAGTATATTCTTATTCTTCTCTTCATCTTACAATGTTCATTGTACTCTGTGGACAAATGCTTGCCATTTACCGTACATGGTATTATGTACTCTGCACCTCACACTGGAATGTTTAGATTTAGATTTTTTGTCCATTGAAATCCCTTCATAGCAATACTTTTGACAGAGACAATGTTATTTACAAAGCTGTTTTATGCACAGGAAGGAGGTCAGATTGCCAGCAGTTAAAGTTTACTTGGGATCAGCTTATGTACTGAAATGGCAAACATCACCATGACTTCAGAATTGTTTTGAGTTGTTGTTACTGAATAAGAATGACAGATTAAATCTAATGGAAGAATTTTACATGGACATTGCAGCCATTGGGAGCTACGAGCTGCATGTCTGCTAAGGCTATGGATGCAATAGAAGCTCTCAGGAGTTTAAAAAAATACAATGGTGACACTATCTTTACCTTCTGAAGATGAACTATTGTGCTGTGTGTGGCTGTCTTTTGTTTTTTTGTTTTTTTGACTCACCCACAATGAGGCGCTCAGTGTCTGGCAGCTGCTTGAAGAGTTTCCTGAAGTCTTCATTGCGCTGCTTGTAGGTGGGACTCAATACCTACAGGAGAGACAAAGTGACAGCTATATTAAATATGGATGGCTCAATTAAAACCCACTGTACTTATGCACACTAAATGGATATTTGTAATCATAAGGCAGAAATCAAAATGAGTACACATACAAGAAAAAAAAAAAAACCCATACCCCCCAACAGATACTCTAAAATTAGGACTGAAATCAGATTTGTTGATGATACATGTTTTTCATGACATGGACATGCTTTACCACTGTACATATTATACATGTTTCAACATTTTTGAAAGAACAGTTGTAATTAAGTACTTTGGCTAAAGTTGCATTGGGCAAAGTATAATACTGAAATCCAAATTGTTTCCTAACAGTAGTGAGTGATTGCTCTATCCAGAGAAAGCAGGACTCACCATTGTTAGATGTTTCCTTTGGCATTCTTTGGTTAAAGCAGCACAATCAAATCATTCAAATGACTGAAACGGTTAGCTCTGATTGCAATTTGAAGCCTCTAACATATGCTCGGTGCAGTTTTAATTTATGCATTTTCCACATTAAAAGCCTTTTAGTGGGGAAGGGATTACTGACATTAGACATGAACTCAAAGACATAGAAAGATGATCGTTCCACCCTTGCAACACAAGGGGGAACACTCTCTTTTCCACAGTTTTCAAAGGGTTATATCTCAAACTAATACATAGACAAAACAGTCATAGACACAGTCAAGCCCCCCTGGCGGTTTCTGAAAGTCAAACTGCTCTCTTGAGTTGGGAAATGAACAGAGGGTGCACATCAAACAAGCTGTCTTAAAAGCTGAAGGCTATAGCTTCAACAGACAAGGAATGGAAATGTAGACTCTTCTACCTATGACAGCTAAGAGCCTTTGACCCAAAGCCATTACATTCCTCTAAACACGTCAAAATGACGTCCTGGCTTCAGTTTGACTCATAGTTCAGTAGTCACTGGCCATTTCTCATCTAGCCCAATATGGGTTTTTGAATTCTGATACCAGTGTCAATAGTTTTGGACAGTAGTTTTTGGGAACATGATACAACAGTTTTAACCCACAATTCACATTCTGGAAATCAGGTTCACGACCCCAAGGTCCAGACAGAGTGACTTACAGCTGGGACCTGCTCTGAGTTCCAGTCCCACCTCTGCCACTGGGCCGGCTGGATTTCGCAAGGCTGTGCAGCCACTGCCTCCCAGATTGTTTCTGTCTCTGAGTCCAAAGCTGACAGACTCTCACTCTGACTCTCCATGGGTGTCATGTTTCCTCTTCTTTTTCTCCTCTTTCCATCGTCTCTGTTTTTGTCGTTGCACTCCCTTTTTTGATTTACCCCCTTTCCCTCCATATTTCTCTCTATCTATCTAGGTATGAGAAGCGCTGCGGGTCATTACTGAACATACACAAACACACACACCCTCCACCACTGCCTGGAGGGATGGCAGCAACAGGCTTGAGCAAATACACACTTTGAGTTCCTAAAAACATAACTCAACATGCAACCCACACAACACTATTGCATTGACAGGCTGCAAATGTTTTCCCCTGTCCCACAGATAATTCAGAGCTAAAAATGATGATAGTAAATTAAGTGGCAACAGAGTGTAAGAACAGGAGCTACACCAGTGTATTTCAGGGCAGGGAGTATTGGTTAGCAAACCAGAGAGATGGCATCTCCTCCCACTATTAAGCTTGGCTCTCACCACTTATGTTTTTGGGAGGAATATTTTTCAAAAGCTTAACAGGTCAATCAAGTCTGATAATTTTGGCTATGATAAGCACAGAAACCCAAACAGTTTTCTCTGGTTACAAAACTGGTCATAAACTTAGATATTCCAGAGGAAAATATGGAGAATCTTAAAAATATATGTACTTTACTATTATGAAATAACAAAATCCAAACAATTCCTGGAATTGGGAGCTCCGTTCCTTTGCACCTTCATCAGGCTGAGACAAACAGCAGCTATTCCATTTGAAGTTATGTAGGACCTTTCAAAATGTAGACAAGGCTAGACTTCATGTCACAAGTCCAAGGAGTAAGTTGACTTATCGAGGCAAACGCGCCCCATCACTTGGTGCAGAAAACCTTCTTCCTTGCATTATTCCACGACTCAAGCCAGGTGGGTGAAACACATCTGCCTGACAGCAGGGATAACTGGTACAATTTGCAGCGACATAATTCAAAGATTCCTCTTCCAGCTTCACTCTCTGGCTGCCCAGAATGTTTGGAAGCAGATCGAGAGGAGAGTGGAGTAGGAGGAGCCACAGTCAGAGTGTTTTTGTGGGTTAAGGAAAGAGGAGAAAGAAGGGGGGGGGGTGGACCAAGCAGGGTCTGGGTTCACCAGAGTTCATTGGTAGTGTGTGTGTGTGTGTGTGATTTGTGTGTGTGCATGCCTGTTTTTTTCTCATGTGTGCCCAGGCAGTGCATGCCTTCATGGGGTCCTCCTCAAATCCCTCTGTTCATTTCCTTAATTCCTCCCCGTGTTTCTCCTCTCTTTTCTCTTTTCTTTCCTTCTGCCTGTCAGAGAGGGAGACGGCAACTTTTGACAGCTCAAAATAACAGAAAGGAAGTGCAGGAACCAATCAGCTTCCTGCTGAAGCCATCTCTGTCCAAGGCTGTGTATTTGT
>OMLF01010797.1:0-17865 GCA_900302615.1 Holocentrus rufus
AAAGAACAAAGTCAAACCTCATTACTTCGGTGGCGTCAAGTTGATCAGCCCGCCTACCATAAGCCACAATGCACATCACTAAAGTCAGTCACCTACTCTGGCATCTCATTGGCAAGAGCAATAAGTTCATCAAAAAAGACAAGATTATTTTAATATCTTGATATTGGTTATCTGTTAGCTTCAGAATTAACTTATCACTTTTAGGGCAGGTATGACTGTGGCACCAAAGTACATCACATAACTTTAAAACCGGATGAGTTCCTTAAGCAGATTCTATTGGCAGTCCCAAAGTCTACATTTAAACTATGAAAACTTTTAGAATAGGATGAATAGAAATGAATGTCTGTATTGTCACTGCACAATAATACAATTAAATTCAATGAGCGACTCCCTGTGCAGACAAGAAAATAAAGAGGAGGAAGAAGTAAAAAATGTAATTTACTTTTTATATTTCTGGTCCTGTTTTGTTTTGCTGTTTTGATTGAGTTTTGAAGTGCTATACAAATAGTACAATAGAAAAGAATAAGAAGAAAAAGAATATTATTAGTAGAAATATCAATAGAAGTAGTATTAGTACCAGCAGTAGTTGTATAGTTGCAATAGTAGTAAGAGTAATAACACTAGCAGTAGTATTGGTAGTAGTATTAGTAGTAGTAGTAATAGCAGAAGTAATAGTATAGTAACAGAAGTAGTAGTAGCAGTAATAGTAGCTGTAGTAGTAGAAGTAATTAGGGGTGTAGTGCTACTGGAGCACTTCGAAGCGGTGCTCTGGTATTTTTTTCTCCACGTGAGGAAATATAACGTTCATAGTTTGCATAATCCAGTTGAAATTCATCTAATTTTTTTAACCGCTTGAAGATCCAATCATCCCGAAAGTGTATTTCATGGAAGAGAGCCAATAAAAACAAACACAATGGTCAAAGTTGTCATATTAACATTTAAGATGTGTTGAGTGATTCACAACCTCAACTCATGCATTGAGTAACATGCAAGAAAACATCTTAAAAGCTGCGACAGGTGTCGCCTTTGAGTGGCACAGTGAATGAAATTATTTTTTTCCAGGCCTAGCCTATATCCAATGCTAATTAATAAAGATGCAAAGGCAGCAATCCATCCATTAATTTTTTGGAACAGCTATGAAGGTAAAAAATTTACAATGATGTAGGCCTAGTTAAACAACCACACTTACTAAGTTGGCACCATGCATGCCCACCTTAGGCTATGGGGCTAAGGGTTGGCTTCTAAGTTAACTAGCTAGCCTAACAATGTCAGTCTGTTGATCATGTGGTTACTTATAATTCATTAATGTATGTAAATTTGTCACTGCAGTAACAGCGCTTACAATACGTTCGAAATGAACCACAACTTAATTGTGCACACATCAAAGGTACGCTCTGGTACTTAAACAAACAGCACTACACCCCTGGAAGTAATAGTAATAGCAGTAGAAGTGATAGTGGCAGAAGTAGTAGTAGTAGTAGTAGAAGTAATATCAGTAGTAGTAGTAGAAGTAATAGCAGTAGTAGTAGAAGAAGTAATAGTAGTAGTAGTAGCAGTAAGAGTTGTAGTAGTAGTAGTAAAGGTAGTACAGTGGTAGAATGATAGGACAAAAAGTGCAAATACCTCTTCAAAGTTGTCTATCATGAAAAAGATGTTTGGATAGCTCATCTTGGATTCTTCCCCTTTACTATCCATGGCATGTTTACTGGGAGATGCAAAGACTTCCTGAGGGATGAGGAACAAAACAAGTCAGGCAGATCAACAACTTAATTAACAACCACTGTGATAAATGAGGCCTGAAATACGCTAATTGGAGTGTTATACTCATCTAATGAGAGAATCTCTGACTTGCTGAGGAGCTTGGTGGATTCTGGCTTCCTACCTGGCACTTCTTCTTGTGGATGTGGATGTCTCCTGCATCTGAGCGTGTGCACACGGCACAAGTCACCACATAATCCAACTGAAAGACAGCAGAGCTTTTGGGTTATGGTGGGCTTCAGTTCTCCTTGGTAAACAAAGTCTACAGCCCTTAAGTCTACCTCATGGATTAATAAACATTTGTAACGTAACAAAGTGAATAAGTAAGTTAGTATCTATGATCTATGGTGTCTCTATGAATCTGTCTGTCTGTCTGTTTATATCTATATCTCTATATCTCTATCTATCTATCTATAGATGATGGTGGGTGGGGTGACCCTGAATCTGTATATTTGTTAGTCCAGGCAAGATATGCCAGAAATAGAACAAACTGTTCAAATATGACCCTATACACAAATACCTACAGTTTCGTATCTTATTTTCAGAATTGGAGCCATCCCAAAAATGGTACCAGTTATACAATTTTTCTTTTTGCCATTGCCAGAAAATATCTGCTGAACTGGCCATTATAAGTCTGAAAAATATGCCCATGTATTACTATCATAAACAGAAAAACAGAAATTTCCTCAGCTACCTTAAACATACACTATGCAATTTCCAAGGCTATTAACAATCCCAAAAGTAATGTGTGCTTTGTGTAGTCTTTGGACACATAATGGTTTAAACCAATACCGACTCGCAAGACCAGCCATGTTTCTGTTTTGAGCCCCTTTTGTCTCCTCTCCAAAGTTTGTTGCCAGAATCTTCACCGGATTCAATATATAAACATAAAATTGTATTATTCCTTGATCACATGAGGTTTTATTAAAGTTTATCTTTGTGCTTTATTCAGCAGGGAAGTGAACATAACAAAGACACACAATAAAAACAAATAGTACCTTTGTGGAATAGTTTGTGATTTTTTTTTTTTTTTAATTGAAGCTGGCAAAATTCCATGATATTCTTGGCCAATGACAAGTCATGAACACATATAAACATAGAAATTGTGGTACTTTACACAAGATTATCTATCTATCTATCTATCTACTTATATCTTCCTCTTGCTGGTGCAACAAAACTAATTTCCTTGTGGCCGTTGTTCAAATTTAATTTAATCAGTTTAATAAAGACATGGGAGTAGGCCCCTGAAAATGGCAGTGAATCTGTGATCAATGAGCACCTTCTGTAAGATGAGGTTTAGGTAGACACTCTCCTCCCAGTCAATGTCTGGGTCACCAAGGCCAGGCAGCTTCTTGGAGTCCCTTCTGTAAACCTCCACTTCTACCTGAAACACAGTTAATAGAGACCATCATGAACACCGCGGTATGCCTGTGTCACATACACAATATGCTTTATTGCATGGCACAGCTTCAGGATATTTTGGGACTCTCCTACATCCAGGTTATGTGATGCCGTTTTAGCACCACCATCATCAAATCATCACCATCCTCACCATCTTGAAATCGTTCCGTTCTCTTGATTTGTGGGGTCATGCCCATGTTTTCAGGGCATCTGTGAGTGTGTTCTGATCCTTACTGGACACAAGAACACTTCCCACAGCTTCAAATTTCATCTCAGTCCATTGGTGACCATAAATATTGATGATATACTACATCTCTATGCTGATGACACTTTTCTCCTGTGAAAACTTACTGCTCACTCGCAGTTCTCTACAGAAACCTGTACAACTAAATATATATTGTTTGTTCTCCAAAGTGAAACATAGTAATTAGTTATTTCAGAAGGGTGACAGATAAGAACTCATAGTGGTGCTCCTATTCAGAGTCTGTTAATACTTTGGCATACATAACAAATTTACTTTTGACGATAGACTGTACAATTTCCACATGCTGTTGGGCCCGAATGAGGCAGGTAACTGTTTTGAAGACTTCAATACCCCCAAATCCTACAGTATGTCATCAGTAATCTGCACATTGTACACTCATGGTTACCATCCTGGCCAGTCTGCAATGCTTTATAGGACAAGTAAGGCAAAAGATCATCATGTCCAGCTTTCTCCGGATGGAACACTTGCTGGCTGCTGTTTAGGAGACACATTTTTGGAAGTCACTCTGTTTCAATTAGAATCACTTCCTGTGGGCTGAAAAGATTTCCAACCAGCAACAGTACCCAATACCAGAATTTAGCTTGGACTAGTGGAGTGAATCCACAGCAGTTCCATTAGTGGGGAAGGAATGATTTTTCTTTGTTGCAAGCTCAGATCTGGATTTTTTCCCCAAGAATCTTGCCTCATGCAGCTTTAAGACCCACACTGATACCTTCACAAAAAAAAAAGAAAAAAAGAAAAGAAAAATGAAATTTATATATTTTTAAAGAAACTAAATTTTCCACATATTACATAGTATGATGATTGTTCAATTAATCTTTCACCGTTTTAGACTGCTGTGATGTACCCTTTGGCCATGCAATGACCTCCACTACACTTAAGTGATTTTATTCAGATCTTAAAGATATAACCAGAGATACCCCTGGTAACTATGGGCTGGCCCTCTTTTTAGGTACAGTGGTTTTTGATGATGTAAAATGCTCTTCTCCACAAATGGTCATCATATCTTACATGGTATATTGGCTCTCCAGATTGGCCGGTTGGCTGAAGAAAAGACTCATTCACTGAAATGTAGCCAGTCCATCACAAGGCTAACACAGTCTGACAATCCCACACATGGCTATAGGCAATTTAGAGTCTCCAATCCACCTGACTGGCTCTGTCTTTGTGTCTTTATAAATTGGAGGACATGAAGTAGCAGAAATCAAAGCCAGGATGTTCTTGCCATGAGGCTATAGTGCTAACCTCTGGGAAAGGCTTATTATCTTTGTACATTTTGTGCTGTGTATAGCTGCAATCAACTTCAACAAGCTGTGAAGCTTGATGCTTTAGTTGTTGAAGGAATACTCCGTTTGGGGCAAAGTACCCTTTTTCCAACTTACCCAGACTGAAACAAGATGTTTGATAACATTTTCACCTCTGTACGTCCACTGGTTCGGGACCGATGGTTAGCATTTCATGTTAGCTTAGCATTAAGACTTGAGATCTACAGGAGTTATTAGCCTAGCTCTGTCAAAGAGAAAAAAAACAACCTTGCAGCATCTCTCAAGCTGTCTTATTTACACAATGAAGAAGTTAAATGGTAGAAACTATAATTGGTGAATTCAGCAATTCTACCATCTAACTTCTCCTAAAACAACTCTCGTTTAAAAAAAAACCAAAAACATCCAAGATGTGTATTTCATTACCATGTACCATGTACATAAGACAGCTTCAGAGTTGCTGTAAGGTTTATTTTTTCACTTTGACTGAGGTAGGCTAATGACGCCTGTAGACTTCAAGTCTTTATGCCAAGCTAACAAAATGCTGCTGAACCAAACCAGTCGACATGCAGAGATGAAAATGGTATCGGTAAACATCTGGTCTCAGTCTGGGTAAGTCGGAAAAAGGGTATTTTGCCTTTGAGTATTCCTTTGAGGGACAACTCAAGATTCTTTTTTGATGTGTCCTATTACTATTTGCTGTTGAAGTGTCCCAATTTCCCCCTCAATATAGGGACCAATGAAGTTAATTGAATCAAATCAAATCGAATAAAATCTAATCTATGATCTATCTATCTATTATCTAATTTGGGGCTAACTCTTTTTGCTCAGTCAGATGCGGGGGGTCTTGGTCGACCAAGATCGTCATTGGTTGATTAGGGGACAGTTCTACTTGACTCTACTGGTTCCTCCAGCCCTCTTTTTTGACCTGTTTTTCAAGAAAAGGTCGACTGAGCTCCTTGCTCTTTTCCCACCAACCCCCTGCATCATGTTCATACAGCTCCACACATTCACATGCACACGCTCTCACATACACACACCATCAATCTGGGAGATGACCAATACAACCAGTCTTCTACTGTTGACCACTGAGGAGCTTTATTACAGTAGTTCATTGCACAATGTTCAAGGACAACCTCAACAGCACTTAAGAGCCGGTCCAGGGATTGGAATTATGGCCTCTCAGTCACAAGGCCACTTTTAATGTCTAGTTTCCACCAATCCTATGCAAAGTCTGGAAAAAGAGGGACCTCATTCCTAAGAATTAGATAAAGGTTGGAAGCAGTGCAATGACATGAAATGGAATGACCTCTGAGGATCTCAGCAGGGGGCTGTGGGTCAAGAGGAGGTGGAGGTTTGCAGCTGAGAGATCATTCTGCTTAACAAGGCAGAACACCGCCACTGTCTTACAATGACCGACTTTCACTTCCATTTTCCAGACCTGGCATGTTCTGCAAAACAGTAATACGGGTTTCTGTCCCATCTCCCTCAAGTCTTCTAAACAAAGCTAATAAGGCTCTCTGTCAACCTCTCTGAAGGGCGGTGGGGGTCTTGACATGTCAGGCTTCACATCACTCAGAAATCATTTAGAGCACAGGAATAGTTGCCATGGCTACATTATGGTACGTGTGTGTGTGTGTTGGTAGGGGAATGCCCCCAGAGGGCAGAAGTGAATCATTGTCTCTCAGAGACAACAAAGGGACAATAGCTTAATGCTTGGCGTCAAATGCCTCAAAGAGAAACTGTGCTAGGTACGGTAAGAACATTAAGAAAGAGGATGTACACATGCAGCGTATCCAAAGCACAGTAAACAACACACTTCAATTTCAGGGTTTAAATAAAAGAAGTGAATCACTTTCAGTTGAAATGAAAACCACACTTATCAGTCAACTTAAGAAGTGGATTTTCTTCAAAATTGAAGAGCAGAAAAGTCAGTCTAATTGACAGGACTTACCTTACCAAACCTATACTTAAGGCTGCACAATTAATTGTAGATGATCATATATGACAATTTTATGTTTCCACAATGAACGACTGTGTAATTTGGTGATACTGAACAGATCATCGCTTTAGTTGCTTCTTGGAGAAAATTGATTTTAAAACAGTCGAACACAAACAAGTCCAGATTCTGCGCAAAGTTCGTCTTTGGATTGGAGCAGTGCCCGAAAGCAATAAAGTAGGTAATGTAACAGGTATTGTCTGGATTTTGTGAAAGTATGAGTCAAAACAAGACTTTCTCCCTGCTCCCTTGAGATAATACTGCACTAAAAAAAAAGGGAAACTATTTGGCAAGGTACAAAATTGCAAGAAAAAAAAATTGCCACTTGTCTTGCTTGCCACTGTGAGTTGAAGCCTGACTTAAGATTCCTATAGACTGTACGTTTTTTCCCCACGATATTCATCATCACAGACAAACATTGTCAAAATGTGACAGAATCTTTCGTTGCTGGTTGAAATTGGCAGTCCTAGTGTTCACTGTTACCATCTGACTACTGCTAAAAACAACTCTTTATTTTTAATTCCAAGACATGTGTTTCAAATACACGATACATTGTGTAAATAAGACAGCTTCAGAGTTGCTCTAAGGTTTATTTTTCACTTTGACGGAGCTAGGCTATTGACTCCTGTAGACTTCAAGTCTTTATGCTAAGCTAACACGAAATGCTAACCATAGGAACCAAACCAGTGGACGTACAGAGGTGAAAATGGTATAGACCATCTTGTCTCACATTGGATAATTTGGATAAAGGGCATTTGCCCAAAATGTTGGAGTATTCCTTAAGGAGTCACATGTGCATGTGTATCTATGTGACAAAGATACACATACACATGTAGGGCTTTTAGTAAAGAATCACATGTACGTGCATATGTATGCCTGTTTTTTCAGTGGCTCAGAATACCCCTAACAAACACACACATATAGCTTTTTACCAAATGTGCACTCCGATTTATATAATCTGGGCTTATGGCTTGATGTTTCCTGAATGCTGCCATTTATGTGTGTTTTAATAAGTCTGAGTACAATGAGGCAGACATAGACATGACGGTAAACCCAACTTGGCCAGAGAACAATGCTATGTAACCACGGCAACCCACGGATGGGGAACAGAGATGCAGGATAACCTACAAAAGGCAGACAGAGACTCAATGCAGATAAGCATTATACACAAATGAAACTACAAGATAGGATACAAGAGGAGCACTGCCTTGCTTTTCTGTACATTTGGATCTACACTGTAATCATTATCTGGACATTTAGTATTTGGCCAGTAATACGCTACAAAACCATATAAAACAAAAGCATTAATGCATACATTTTATAAGTCTGAAAAGTCTTGAATTATTATTTTATGTCTTATAATCATTACGTATTAAACAGAACAATTACAGTTTTTATTTTTCTACCTATATTGCACAGTTGCACAGTGAACTTGACCCACATGGATGTGAATTCATTCAAGACTTCTTTGTTTATTTTGGTTGTAAAACTGGTGTCAGATACAATTCAATGTAGAATAAGTAAGGTCTCAAAATGTCTGAAACTCTGAAAAAATCTCTAAAATTCTAAAAAGTGCCAACAGCCTGAATTATAGAAAGCCATACGTGAAGTTTGTTGTAAATGAATGTGGGTTACATTTGGTGATTGCAGGTCCATGGCTGGCAGCGGAGTTGCTGTCTGAGTAGAGTAATGACAAAGTGGTGAAAGCTGACGGAAAAATTGATCATCTCTGTGCCACTGCCAGTGCGATTTATCTCATATTGCGTTTGGCCTTTGTGTCAAACTGCTCATTTCCCCTCATGACAGATAGGAAGTGGGAAATGACAATGCCAGCCTGCCATACAAAACAACATTGTGTTATTCTTATTCAGATGACAAATGATTATAAATGACTTGAATATTCCCCCTGCTTGATTCCAGCTGTCCCACCAAGCTCTCCATATAAAAAAATGGTTTTATGATGTTTGGTGTAGTGGTACAAAAGGATGTCCATTCACATAGTAACTTTTTCCACACAACCGTCAGGAGATAAAAATGGCTTAAAGCTGCATTAAATAAGGTTTTTACTACCCCATAGCACATAATGACCATAATGTATCTGCGGGGGTTGGCAGGGTTGTTGATCAATACCAATGACTCAATGATCACTTGGCCAGCTGCTGGGATTTCTGGCTTTCAAATACACTTTCTGCTCTGCACTGTTTTAGTACAGCCACATTTTCAAGTCCCAAAGCATAGAAGATTATGCTACGAATGACATAATTTATTCTCAGGCCAAAAAAAGCAAATGACAAAGCAGTATTTTTCCATTATTTCACATTATGATATATTACCTCTTCACAAGACAGTTCTGTTTGATCTCTACACAATTGAACTAGCTTACTCATTTCTACTGTGAAAAATATGACTATTATTGGCGTCAATAAAAGGTCACCATAAACTGTACCAGAGACCTGCTGCTGTTGTAATTTCTTTGTCACCAACTGGAGGGCCTTGCACCCCAATGCAAGTGGGGTGCAGCAGGCTCCAGGTATATCCTGAAAAGATGGATTTTCAGACTCAAGTGAAAGATAGCTAGCGATTCAGCCATGCTGACCAAGGGGGATAGCACATTCCACCATTGTGGTACAAGTAGGGTTGTCACGATACCAGAATTTTGGCAGTCAATGCCAGTAAAAATCCATGATTCTCGATACTAATTTCGATACCACAGAATAAAAAGGTATTCCATGTATGTCAGCTTAAATTTGTGCTTTATTATAAGTTATGAACAATAAATTAACTTAAGCATTATTCAGGTCTTGACCACTTTACAATCACTATGCCGAGGTTTGCTCCTGCTTACACCCCCATTAAAAAAATGTAAGCTAGCTGTGAGGGACATTTAAATGAGAGTAGTGAATATTAACTAAGGCCACTTTAGCCGGCCAACAAGGGAAAACCAGATACATTTTCTCATCCTAGTATCGGATCTCCACTTTCTGTGGCATTCCTGTTCAACACAGGACCTGAATGTCAAAAATAAGTACCAGGCCTCTTTTACAATTACCATATTCCAAAATAAGATCGACACTGTATCCCTTTCTGTTCAGCTTTACCTCAGTAGCATATTGCAGATGGAAAACTCAATACAGTATAACTGCAGAAGCCCTGCGTGTGAGGATCCATATTTTAATTGAAATCCGTGTTCACACATAAAAACACACTCATTGTTCCTCTTCCGATGGCTGATCTAAGCTGAGTCGAAGCGTGCTGCACTGACCTTAGGGTTATCCTTGTCCATTTAAATGCTCCTCAAATCAAAATAAAAGGTTACTTAGTGCCAAGAACAAATGCAAAGGAAAAATAAACGAGAGCTCCTTTGGATGAATCCTACGAATGAACTGATGTGATCTATTTCAACGCTGATGCAGAAAGCAGATGCACATTAGGATGGATGCATTTCCTATTATTTACTTAGAAAAAGAGAGAAAGACAGTGAGGGAATATAGAGGAGGGTTAATGTCACAAAGCAATGAAAAATGACCTTTTCATCCTGGTTAGCCAAATCTCTATGGACACACACCTATTTAAAAATAAATACCAAAAATTGTGTGTATTTTTAACTGAAAATGCCATGGTTAAAATGGTGTATTTTTGGTGGGGGCTTTACACTGTACCAGTAGGTGTACATAAAAATTCCAATTAAATGAATTATCCCCATCCTATCCCCTCGTTACAAAATCTGCAACTTATAAAGTGACAGAGTGGCACCATGCTACTGTGGTGAAAAACCCTGTTTCCTTCAGTTGAGTCCTGGCAGCTGAATTTATTCATCATGAAGAATCCAGATTTTGTGAAGCCCAACATTACACACACAGCACTTTCCCGTGGATTGCTGTGCCAATGACATTGAGTATGCAGTGGGCATCATTTCTTTTCTCTTCACGTTTGTTCTGATCTAACCTGTCCACTTGCACAACCTTGGTGAACAGAATGAATTTCGAATGATTTCAGATACGAGTGATTGATTCAAATGAGCCTCGTGGTTTTCTTTGCATGAGTGTACAACTCTTGGACGTCATATTTGTTCTAAGTGCACAGAGCTGAGAATAGATCCCCACTGATAAAATGTCACACAAAACAAAATGTGACACCAGAGGGATTCATCAGCAGACCCACCCTTTTGCTTCATAGGCTGTTGCAGTAGACGCAACAACAGCAGCTTTTCAAAGGGCTTTGCAGTTACAGTTACACAACCAAATTTTTTATGGTACACAATAGGCTCATAGATCATTTTCTTTGGCTGAGAAGAGAAACAGAGCAAAACACCACAAGTAAAAGGATTATGTGTGTTCCTCTGTGACAGAGTGGCACATCAGTTACATTTTGTCACAGAGGTGGTGAGTAATAACGTCATGGCATTAGTTATTTATGTCTCCATGGCTTTTGACCTCACTGGCTTTTAGGTACCATTATGCCGATCAGTATGATTTAACTAATAATTGACCTGATGTCAAAATCAATGCAATAACAATATAACACATATTGTCCTTGTACTTGTAACTGCATTATGTTCGATGTTAATAAAATAGAGGGTGGGCTCTCCTCAAGTTGAGTGCAGCCTGTTAATAATAATAATAATATAATAAATTTGTTTGTATAGCACTTGTCAAAACCAAGGCTACGAGGTGCTTTACATAAAACTAAATAATAAAATACACAATACTGGAAAAATAAAACAGGCAAGTGTCAGAAATTAAAACACAGGTAAAAGAACTTACAACAAAGGATGATAATAAAACACCAAAAATAAAATGTGTATTAAAAACAAACAAACAAACAAAAAAAACAAAAAAAACAATGGACAATTAAAATTGTAATAAATGTGATGCAAGTACAACAAGAAACATCAAAGCCAGAAATATAAAAGTAAAACATAAAAGGGCAGTGGGAGGACAGTTAAAAGACAATTACATAAAAGCAAGTGTACATAAAAATGACTTCTTGTGTTTTGTCTTGGCTTGCTGTACATAGGAACAGGGACTGTGAGCAAAGAAAAGCCATAGGTGATGTAGAATAGTGGTCCCCAACCACCGGGCTGCAGCCCGGTACCGGTCCGTGTGTCATTTGTTACCGGGCCGCAGAGAAAGAATAAATAATTTATATCATTTCCATTGTATTGATTATTAGGGTCTGAAAGATGTTGTATTTTGAAAAACGACGGCATTCTCGCATACTTTACATCCGTTTGTGCCCATAGATCTGTGCCTCTTAATACGTCAAGATGCTTGTCTCGGTCACGTGATATGTTACCTTCAAAATAAGCCTGCAAACTAGCGAAAATTAGTTAAAAAAAAACAAACGTCTCTGAAGAGCTTCTTTGCAAAGGGGAAAGGGCATTATGGTGAGTTGTATTTTTCATGCACTAACATTTGTTTTTATGCCGGTCGTGTCATTACATTTTTGCTGCACTTATCCGCTACACCTTCAAGGCCGGTCCGTGAAAATAATGCCTTACATTAAACCGGTCCGTGGTTCGTCTTGTTATATAGCAGTGCATTTTCTTCTTCGCGTTTATGACTGGCCAAACATAGACAGTGTAACATCATGTCAAGATATTTCCAGCAGCTACACTAGAGTTTGAAAAAAAAATGTTTTAGTGATCCTGAAATATCATCAGAATCAAACTGCTGCCATTTTGCAGTAAAATTCAACACTCATACAGGGAGAAATCCATTGTAGAAGAGCCAAAGAGGCGTTATGAATTATACCCAAGCAAGATATGCTCAGAAGTGCTGTGACTGGTCATAAAATGTGTTGGCCTCTTGCCCATTTGCTAAAACAGGCTTGAAATAAGCCCTCACCCAACCATAACCCTCACATTAACCATTTGGGCATATCAGAGAAAGCCCTTACTGAAACATAACCCTAACCATAACCAGGACTCCAGTGGGTTTCAACGTTTGTGTGGCACAGAGACCACAGTAGCCAGGTGAGATATATAGATGGGTGACAAATTGAAGAAAGAGGCTATATAAAGTGTCTTAGTAAGGTATTGGGCCATGACAAGCTGCCAGAACAGCTTCGTTTTGCCTCTGGAACTCTACTGGAGGGATGAATCACCATTCTTCCAAAAGATATTCCCTCATTGGTGGTGGAGAGCCCTGTCTAACCCATCAGTCCAAAATCTTCCATAGGTGCTCATTTTGGGCTGAGATGTGGTGACTGCAAAGGCAACAGCATCTGCATCTGATTTACATCGTTTTCACATTCATCAAACCATTCAGTGAGCCCTGGTGCCCTGTGGATGGGGGCATTGTCATCCTGGAAGAGACCACTCCAATCAGGATAGAAATGTTTCATCATTGATCATTCAGAATAACTCTGTGATGATTTGCAGTGAGCCTTCCCATTAAGGGGACAAGTGGACGCAAACCATGCCAGGAAAATGCACCACACAGCATAACAGAGCCAGAGGACCCCCTCACTGTAGGGGCCAAGCATTCAGGCCTGTATAGTTCTCTTGGTGTATGTCACACAGAACATGGTGAAGAATGACTCATCTGACCAGATCACTTTATTCCACATCTCTGTAGACCAGTGCACATGATTTTTACGCCACTGAACTCTATAAAAATATGTCTTTGTAATGAAAGCTTTTATGCACTGCATCCCTTCTATAATACCCTCTGCGTAGTTGTCGAAAGACTTGTTGCTGACACAGTCTGATCGCGTCCTGCACTGACATCGTCAGTCACCTGAGGAAGAGTTGCTCTCCTGTTTATGCATACATATCACACTAATGCACAAGCATCACGGTCATCAAATGTGTAATTTCTACCACAACTTCTGACCAATTATCCAAATACTCATGTCTTTACCATTGTCACTGTTCCTCATGAAACACTATCCAGTTGAGTCCTTGTGACTGAAGCTCCTACATCCATGCCCCCTGGATTCACAAAGCCCTTTATCCTACTTATTTCTCACTACCTGAAAAATATATTCTCCTCTAAAAACATCTTCACAAAACTGCTCAGACAGTCCTTTGAGTGGGGGGATCCTGATTACTAAAGGAATCTAGTCAATATAATTAGCTGATGAGGTTTCAAATGGCAGTCCTAACTGCAGTCTGTAGTCAATATTAATTAATTGTAACATTTCCAATTTAAAGCTGATAGCAGAAGTAGAGGGCTTTTGAAAGGAATAAAGTCTGTTTGCTGTTCTACCTTCTCCAGCAACTGATCCTGAACTAGAGGACTAATGGCAACCCACTGTTGGTTTTAGCATTGGAGCCGCAGGCACGTACAATTTCAGGCTCCATTGTGCTGCATTATCAGTTCCCTAATTAAGTATTTAATCCATCACTGTAATACATTCATTAGACAAAAAAAAACTCCACTAATGCTGTTGCCATGTTTTTGACATACCACACAGGTCAGAAATTCAGCAAGAATGTGGGGGGGAAATGTGTAACAGGCCAGGTAGGAGTCTATATTGCTGTAATTGGTGCCATCTTTCCCACTTCCATGTCTTTATAATTGGGGTTTCAACTCACAGATGGGAATGAACTCAAGGACTTCGAAGGATTTCTACTTTTTCTAATACTAATGAATTTACATTATCCTTTTATGTAGCAATAAAAGACACTGGAAAAGACACAAGTTTGTGTGAGAAATGCCACATTACACCATATCCTCAGGTATATGTTCATGTGACCTTGACTCTGATGAAGAAAATGTTAGTTTTGTGCACCTAAAATTAAAAAAAAGGCTGAAATAGATCATGCTGCTCCAGCGATCATTCTTCCTCAGGTAACCTTGGTGTGGTGGATACTGTGCCAAAATCAATCTTTCATAACCGCATGAGTTGGCTGCACCTACCACAGTCATGGATTATCTGCAACGGTGACTGCATTTTATTCCATTACCATCTAAACCCAAAGTCAGATCCAATATCACAGATCAGCTCAGAGTGAAATCAAGAAATGAAGTGTAGTTCACTTATAATTCCTTTGTCTTTTACAGTTTGCAGTCCAGTGGCCAGGCTCTCCATCTCTGTGGCCAAACTAATACTCAAGTCAGGAGTGTGTCTGGCACATACACCACCTACTGGCCATTTCCACTTACAAGTCACCAGGCGAACCTCAAATGTCTACTAAAATGGGATAATATTTATTTAACAATGGTTCTTTATCGGACTGTTAGCAAACCAACAGCAGAATGGATGGAACCAGAGTGCACAGTCACATTGTTATACTCTAAACATCTCTGGTTTAACCCATGTACAAAATTGTGGCTACTGCTGGAAAACTGCACTTGAGCATCTAGTATTTCTATATACCTTAAGCCTAAAATTAATAATCCTGTAGGCTAAATAGTGAGTAATACAGAATATAGAATAATACAACATTCATAGTTACACTATGGATTATTTACAAGTGGTGGCAACCAAGGGTGGAAAAGAGAAACAAATATCCTAAAAAAATCTAATAAGCAGGTTTGATGGAAATAGAAGATACAATTTACAATTGCCCAATTTCTCATACAGTGCTTATGGCCAACAAAATTTGTTCTCTGTAATGGACACAATTTATAATGTAGTAATGCAGCAAAGGAAGATGTTTATGTAGTCTCACAGTTTGTAATTTTGTTCCACATTTCTAGAGACAATCCTCCTCTTGACTCTGAAGAACTATGACATGAGGCTAAACAAGGAAGATTTTAGAGGGCAGGTTGTCTACAGCTGCTGATCCTCTTCAATTTTTCTTCATATTATTAATGCTGAGGAGGATAGTTGCATGCTTTAGAAAAAAAGGGCCAGATAGGTCTGGCAATATGACATGAAAAGACCAAATAACCTCTTCAGATCAGTCCCATCTCAATTTTCCCTGCCTTCTCTGAAAAGAGGTACTGATGGAAGATCAAAGATTTCTTGAGCTCCATAAGTCTTCTTTTAGCGATTCATTGGTTAAATGATATCAACTCAATGCTCTTGATCTGACATGATTTTAGAGTATCTATTCCCTGGTCTTAGAGGTTCACAGAGTTCATGTGAAAATGCAGCTGCCCCATGAGCCTAATTCATAAAATGGAGCTGCAGCAGAAAGGAACATCACCCACCCCAATTTGAGACACAACAGATTTTGATCTCTTTGCCAAAATTTTAAGTCTGTTTCAGTATAGTCACTGGTGGTAAATCTTGTTCATTCCATAAGTGGTAAATTAAAACTTTAAATAAATACTCCAATGATTTTGGCAAGATAGCCTTTTTCCGACTTACCCAGAGTTAGAAAAGATGCTCGATACCATTTTCATCTCTGTATGTCCACTGGTTCGGTTCCTATGAGTAGCATTTCATGTTAGCTCAGCATAAAGACTTGAAGCCTACAGGAGTCATTAGCCGAGCTCTGTCTAAGTGACAAAGTACAAAATACATATATTTCATTACTGTATAAGACACATGATAAATTGTGTACACAAGACAGCTTTGGAGTTGCTGTAATGTTTATTTTTTTCACTTTGACAGAGCTAGGCTAATGACTCCTGTAGACTTCAAGTCCTTATGCTAAGCTAACGCAAAATGCTACCCATTGGAACTGAGGCTGTGGATGTACAGAGGTGAAAACGGCATCGAACATCTTGTCTCACTCTGGGCAAGTCGGAAAAAGTGTATTTTGCCCAAAATGTTGGAGTATTCCTTTAAACATTGGGACACCCTTCTGACACCCTTGAACATCCATAAAATGTAGGTCATCTCTCCTTACCTTTTTTCCTTCTGTGTTGTCTGCACTGACGTAGGAGAGCTTCCTACGTACATAGAACAGCATATCATCCTGCCGCGGAGCCCACTTCTCCATAAAGTAAGTGGAGAACATCCACGTCCAAAACACGATGCGGTCATCCTTAAAGCAACCTGCAAGAAGCACAGCACCACAGTTTTGTACAAGTTAATGTGTTGTCCCACACAAATGATGCAGTCAGGTGGACCAGTAATAAGATGCATCATCCCTTGAAGTTTCATTAAAATGAAAGTGGTGCAGCAGATTTTTCAAAGTCTGAAATTTTTACCATTAATCAGTGTAATGTATTTAATGGAAAGAACACTTTAACAAGATGCATCGTCCCTCCAAATTCTGTAAGATCCTTTTTGATATCACATTTATTGTTTTTTAAGATTATTTTTTGGCATTTCTGCTTTATTAGACATTGACAGTAGACACAGACAGGAAAGACAAGGCAGAGACAGCAGGGATGACATGCAGCAGAACGTGAAATGCGAACCATCGGAATTGAACCAGTGGACGTACAGAGGGGAAAATGGTATGGAACATCTTGTCTCAGTCTGGGTGAGTCAGAGAAAAGGGTATTTTGCCCAAAACGTTGAAGTAGTCCTTTAAAAAAATTCGGCTAGATATGTGCAGCAAGTTTCACCCAAAGTCATGGTGTACATGTTAGGTCCTTTGAAAGCTAAAAATTATGACTGGTGTCCACTGGTATCTAAGAGATTACATTCAAGTCAAAATTTCTGATCTATAATCATAGCACCTCCATAGGACCGATCAGCGTATTTTCTTTAAAATCTTTAGGCTGGATAATAATAGACAACATTGTACTGTATTACGCTTAACTGACCTAAATATTAAACTGTCTTCTTCCTCGGTTGCACAACAACACATGAAACAGCAGGTCAACATTTTGAGATAAAGATCAGTGCTGCAGGTTGTGACTATGCACTATGACCGGTGAAGTTCTCTTGCCGTACGCCTGAGAGAAGCAGCTGCGTGATGGGGTAGTCTCACTTAATGCCATGTCATCCTCTGCCTGGTTGCCAGGCAACAGTTGCCAGGTGGCAGGTGCCTGGCCTGTAAAAGGTAGCACCCTGAGGTGCTGTAGTGCAGGTGGCTGCTGCTGTCGCCATTGTAACATGAGCATATATTGTGTGGAGCACTGCAGAGAGTTGGAATAAAAGACAAATTGAAGATGACATTCACACAAGCAAACCTGGTGGGCGTGTGCACACACACACACACACACACACACAAATTCAATTCATATGGCTTCATATGCTCCAAACAAATCAAGGGCAACTGTTTCTATATGGCCAGACTGCTAGGTAATCCTGAGCCAATGTCTCAAAATGAAAAACCAAGACAGTTTCATCTAATAACATATAAATAATTGATTTGACATTTGATT
>OMLF01010798.1:9077-46855 GCA_900302615.1 Holocentrus rufus
GGAAAGAGAAAAAAAAAAAAAAAAAAAGATGCTGTGTGCTGTCATCCTTTTGCACAAGAAACAGACGCAAGGTTAACTGCCTGAGGGATCAAACACATTCTTGTTCTGTTAATAACAATAAACGTCTTGCTCCGTCACTAAAGAGCGAATTCCTATAAACACCCTCATGACACCGACTTTGCTCTGTCATCTCTCTAAAACAAGAGACAGACATGAGTGGCACGTCAACATCTCTCTCAGGCCCCACTCTCCTCCAGCCAAGCAGGCTTGAGTGTTGAGTGCAGTGAGCTCTCGCAGAGTACACATCCCTGCTGCCTTTTAAGCCAGTGGATGAAGGCAAGGTGCCAACTCATTTGAGAATTGCAGGGGGAAACTCCGCCGCTATCCTCAAATGGCTGGCTCTTGTGAAGCCAGTCATTTGAGCACAGACCAGCCAATGAGGCCTGCCAGTGTGTCTCACTGTCAGCGGGGCTGTTTTTTTGGTCAACCTCCCAAGCTCTATAGTCGGCTACAGATGGCTGAGTGGGGAAGAGTGTCCTGTTCAAAATCACTTGCTCTCTCCCGAGTCAGTTCCCTCTGTTGATGTCAGCCCTTCACTTAGGTATTATGTTGAGAACAGACGACACAAAGCAGAGGCGGGACAATAAAACAGAAAAATAAAGAAAAACTCATGTTATTGCCCGCAATCCTTCATCTCGTCATACAAGAGACAAACACGAGCAGCGGGTTCATCACAGCCTACATGCCACCCAACCAGGATAGGGTATTAGGTACAACGAGCTCCCACAGATGCTCACTTTGGGACCAGTGGATGATGGCAAGGTGCCAGCCTGAGAGCATTACAGCACTTCTTGCTGAGGAGATGCTGGAACTTAAATTGCAGAAAAAGACTCTTTCTGTGGTTCTGCCAGAGGATGATAGCCTGTGCTCAAACTATTGCCTGGTTCCCAAGAAAACTGGACACATGAGACTTATTTTGGTTCTTTATTCTCTCAGTGTGTGCATCACGCAGACTGTTCCACATGCTTACTATAAAAAACCCATTGGAACTGGTTCAATCCAGCAATTGGTTCGCCACTATGGACCTAACCCTAACCCTTTGGAGCCAGTTTTCCGCTGCTTGAGCCAGTTTTAGGACGCACTGTCACAGAAAGCAAGGATGATGTCCTGTTTGAGCCAGCCTCTCAAGATCTGGTTCTTCATGGCACAGGCTGATGGCAATAGTTGGTCTGCAGATGTGGTGTAGACTATCCAAGACACATGCGCCCAACTCACCATTTCATGCTATAAATGAAAAAAAGTTGGGTTTCAAAACGTGGCCTGGAGAAAAGGATTAGAGCCCATTCATTGTCTATGAATAGACCCACATCCTTTCCTACACAGATAGAATATACATGTGTATTTAGATATGTAATCTAGGTAACATGGGGTTTTCATCATACAGTAAACCCTTCCGTAATTTACATGAGCTAAACACTTATCTTGTTGTTTGCTTTTAAAACCTGCTGATTTTATGACTAGTTTTGCTGCCTTTGTAAAGGACTTTGTAATGTGGATATTGAAAAGTGCTCTATAAATAAAAATTATTATTATTATCATAATTATTATTTTGCAAGGGCAGTACAGTCATACATTTGCATATAAAATGTCATGTGACTGTTTAATTCAGTGATGAGGTCATGCACATAACAGTACATAACATGCAATCACACTGGCAAGCAGTGGAAGAGGTGGTAACACTGTTTTTTTTTGTTTTTTTTTGCTATGGCTCAAGCATGGGTTGCAGTATGACCAACCCTGCAAACATTTCGAAGCAAACTGAGAGCAGCACATATTGGCTCAGCAGCATTTCAAGTTGAACTTGGTTCAACTCGTGGCTGGAACGCTACACTCAACAGTATCAATGGATCCTGGAATTTCAACCATTTTGTACCAGTCAAAACTGACAAAAGCTAACACTCACTAGAACCAACAAAGCCAAGCAACAACAATGCCAAGTCTAAGCAAAGTGGCACATGTTGTGGCTTTAACAGTGGTTGCCACCCTACACACCAGGGATCTGTTGCTTTGGAGAAAACGTCCAGTGATACATCGGCCTCTCCCCAGGGAGAACAGCCTTTGGTTCTTGAAGCCCTCTCAATCAACATAGCAGTGCTCCTGGCATCGGCATGGGCAAAGAGACTGAGTGACTTGTGTGCACTATTTGTACAGCCCAGTTGTTTACTCGTGGGAGGGGATTTGGGTAGTGCTACATTCAGACAAAACCTGTCCACAGCAATAGTTGTTATAGTTTCAGGCTGCTTTATCAGGAATGGTTTTATCCTCCTCCCCACGCTGGGAAGCAAGAGGAGAGCCTGCCTTGTTCATACCCTTTGCATGCATTGGCATGCTATGTGGAGTGCAGCTACGCTGAGATGCACACATCAGTTGTTTGAGTGCCATGGGGACAGAGTGGCCGGCAAGCCCCTGTCAAAACAGAGGTTTATGCTGGCTTTGTGAAGGAATTTCACAAGCTTATGTAATAGTAGGCAGAGACTCTCCATTGGTGCATTCTACAAGGTGTGTATGTGTGTTTGTACAGCGGTGTCATGGCTGATGCCTTGTCCCTTCACCAGATTCTGTCTGTTAGACATATCGGTCATTGCCAAAGTGATAAGCACTGATGGAACAAAGCATGAGGTTACTTCACGGTGTATTGCAGTGTGTCCCTGACGTTTTTTTCAGGATGGGCTTTCAAAATACCACTGGAGGTATGCCAGGAGGAAGGGGGGTGGAGTGGAGCTATGTGGTAATAAAAACCACATAGCTACAAAGCTAGTGAGCTAAGTTAGTAAATAAGCGACCAACTCAAGCAAACGTTAGCAAGCAAGCTCAACTTAGCCAGGCCCTGTTATCTGATGCTTGCTGCTGCATGCTTCACCATGCAAGGTGTGGGACCAGCGGGATGTGACTGTGTCTCTTCTGCGCACGTTGCTGACCTGTGGCACTAGCAGCACCCTGGCTGGCAGCGTCGTCAG
Organism: Holocentrus rufus; assembly: GCA_900302615.1. NCBI lineage: Eukaryota > Metazoa > Chordata > Actinopteri > Holocentriformes > Holocentridae > Holocentrus > Holocentrus rufus. The sequence continues at coordinate 12,095 of OMLF01010798.1, forward strand.
CTCTAACGTCAGCTCTAACGTCAGCTCAACATCAGCTGTCCTTGATGCCTTCATCACCGTAAGCTCCCGGCAGGCGACGTGATGCGCTATGTACGTCACCTATTAATGAAACAAGTAACCACAACAAGACTTTATTTATTCTCTCAATCAAAGTTGTTTAAGTTGTTAAATAGAAGTTGGCAAGGGGTTCCACCATTTCATTAAAGGGGAAATATTGTAGCTACATCACAAAAAAAAAAAAGGCAACAAACAACAATAACTCTCATCCAAGCCAGGCAGCATGATTATGACTGACTTGTTTGTGTCCATACTGACAGTCTGTCAAGACAAACGCATAAACAAAAATGATGTTTGTGCTCTTTGTACTCATATTGCAATTTTGCATCTTAGTAGTTTATGTGTTGGTGAGATATTTAGTTCTAACTTTGGAATTGGTATGTTCCTTACTAGATCTTTACCTAGGTTAATATATGGGATTGCACACTGAGATACAACAATTTTAAAGAAAAGTATTACTGGTTTTGGCAAACCCTAATGCTTGCATTCGCATTAAGATCACTGGAAACAACTGGACAGAGGGATGCTGCTGCTTTTAGACGTGGAGCATGTAGGAGAGTGTGACCTGTCATTTACAGTAGCTGTAACGCAATCCTGTCTTTAGTTTTACTAATTTCAGAAAGATTCTGGTTAGAGCCAGGCGAACTGGCCTCTCAGCCTTAAAGGGACACCTTGGCATTTTGAATTTTATTTTAAGTTTTCTGTGCACACTCTCATAATGTAGTGGTCACCTCTCACTTCAAGCCGGCTCATTATCTTGCACCCATCATTACACATTGGTTTCAATGAAGGCAGTTTTTTAGGGTTGCTGAAGGACAAATTTCCCATAATATGACACGTGCTAAAATTCAGGAATGAAATTCAAAGTGTCATGTATCTTGATAAAGGGCAAAAGTCATTTTCATTTTTATCTCCTTTTACTTTATTTTTTATCTAATTGCTTTTAATGCATTCGTCATATACTGCATATTCCACATATAAATATATGTGCACACACGTGTACGCACGCGCGTGCGCACACACAGACACACACACACGCACACACGCACACACACACACACAATAAAAATCAAATCATCTTTTCTTGTCATTGAAGAGTTATTTGTGACACGCAGAAATGTTACTGTACATCCTAATATTTTGTACTGTTTATTTGTTGTTTAAATACCTTCATATATTAAATGTCTCATTATTGTCCTCTTTGATCATCATTACTTTGCTTCATCAATTAATTAAGTTTTGAATATTCATCAATCAGATGCATTCATATTGGTTTTGATTGTTGCATAATTTGTTAAATATAAATGCATAAGAAGGTTGCATAGCATAACAAGGCAAAAATTAATATTACCAGTGTTTATGCCTGTAATCCTTTTTCGCCTCTCTTGTCTTTGGACCGATGATTTTATGGCAAAAGAGAATAAAAGAGATGATAAATGGCACTATTGTCTTGGTCCTGTGGTTAAGCTAAATTTGAGCAATAGGTGATTTGTACAATTAATTCCAAATGGAAATTCAACAGCTTTGAAGAAAAAGTTCTATCTTAATCCAGCAAAGGTTTTCTTTGTATCTTTTGTAATTAAACCTAGCTTACTCTTTTCTTTTTTTTTTCCTCAACAGAGTTGATTAAATTGCTTGCATGCTTTAGGTAAAGATGCACATGCCTTATTAAACTGTAATCTTTAATTAAATCATGCAAACATGACAGCAGAGATTAATTACAGCTATAACTGATTCATAAGCACATGATGAAATGCAACTTGTGTCACATTTTGTATCCTGCGTACAGTTCCAGTCAGTGTTCCTCTCCTCTTGTGCGAAAATAACAGGCATAACAATCATGATGAAAAGAAGATCAATATTGGGCTGCAGGAGCAAATGAATAGGATTTTGGATCATTTAAATCCGATATCAGAATGATTAAAAAAAAGTGTGCTCATAAAATATTGACACAACAGTTGAATCACCAGAGTAAATATATTTTAATTTCCCCATAATATTTTGAAGTATTTCCAATAAACAGGTGTCATCCAGCTCTCATGTTGAAGAGCAGCTGGGTAACAGTCATATCTGCACTTTCAGGATTTAGATCCTTTGAACTGCAAAGCGAAAGCATCAAACAGATAATTGTTTGCCATGTTGGGTTTGATGGTCTGGAAGGGTGGCAACATCAGAGACAATTATTATACCACTGATTTAATTCAGCGCTTGAAGAAACACCATTTGAAGGAGTATAACAAGTCCTTACAGACAGTAAGCCAGCTCATAAGAAGTGTGCACCAAGGCAGCAAACATTAGAGGATGAGCTCGGAAAAACAAGAGATAAAAATCCCTACTCTGGTGAGAAAGGTTAAAAATAATATTAATACAAAAGAGGATTATCATTGAATGTATTCCATTGAGCTACCATTCCCTCTCAATATGGCTTTGGCCATGGAGCATTTGAAGCGAGTCAGACACTTTCAATTCACTACACTCCACACTGGATTATTTGCAGCTATATATTATAAAGTGGAATGTTGAACAATAAGATTTTTTAAAAATAAAAATGGCTAGTTTACAAATGGAGGGGGGAAGAAGAAAGTAATTGTTTGTGATTTTATTACTCCTGCTGAATTAATGTGCTTATCCCATTCATCAGAGAAAATGATTAATACCGCTGTAACACATTACATCACAGCACTTCCTTTCATATGCATGAATGAATACTTCAGAGTGTTCATTCATTTGTCTTAAGCTTTGAGAGAGACTTGTTCATTTTCCCATAGCCATAACGAATTGGCAAAGATCATAAGAATAAAATGTGGATTCCGTTTGAATCTTGTAACCCAAGAGTACAAGAAAAAATATCTTTGTGCATATATAATAGCAACCCCAAGCTTAGAAAACACTGATAATTAGGCAAATGTGCTCAAAAAAAAACTGTTCTTGAGGGATTTAGGATAAAACCTGTTCATGTAAATATTTGATGAATGGGGACTGATGTTTTCAAAGGTAAGAGTACCATTTTTTCCAGTGCTAATTAGGTTAGCTAATCAGAGGGAAAGCAAGATTAGCTAATTGTTTTCGAGTGAGTAACCCAAAATCCTGTTCTCCAAACCGTTCACACACTTCTCATTCTTTCCATCTCCCCACTTCTTACAGTGTTTAAGATTTCCAATACTTCATCTAGGGTCTGCGGTGCATTTAGATGATTGATAATTTTACGGTACAGAATATGACCTTTATATCTTAAATTACCATTTAGACAAGTGGCTGCCTTCCAAGTGGGAGATTTCTATCAGAATTCTGTCAGTGTTTTATGGAAGCGTAAGGGGGTCTTGCTGTTTTGTTGATTTGATAGCAGCAGCATCCCTTCTCAGGCAGGCATGGAAACCTCCAGGGGTTGCCAACACAATGTAAAGGCACTGTGACAGGGGCCAAGAATACTGACTAGCATGTGAGGGAACTGACCACCGCAGCGTACATATAGCCTCCAATCATCTTGTCATGATTCAAGCAGCAACACTAAACCCACATTACATTCATTTAAGAAGCAATAATCAAGAAAAAGCAACTGAATAGGTGGCTTGCTGGAAGGGTCCGGTTTCTGCTTCCTTTGATGTGATGAAAAGGAGAGAAAATGTTGTGACCTGCTACACCCTGCGCGCTCACACACTAATCATTCCACAGTGAGGTCACGCCTGCTCTGAAAGTCTGCAGGGCCGCTGGATGCTCCTATGACCCGCAGCAAATTGTGCTTTTCAGAAAACAGATTTTTAACTGTATTTGTGTGCATGTGTGTGTGTGCATCTGTGTGTGTGTGCGTGCTTTTGGTTACCTCCAGAGGCTGTGTGGCCAGAGTTAACATCACACATTCTTCATTGCTCATTTAGGCACAGTCAGTGTTCATTCTTGCCGCGAGCGCAGTCTTATCTCTGTGAACGAGTGCATTTTAGAGACAACGTGTAATTAAAATCTAAGCACATTGTACAGATTGTCTAACAACACATCACCGAGAGCCCTGCCAGACTATTTTGTTGTATTCCTGTGGACTCTAACAAAGCATGTATCTTAATGTTCAGGGGTGTTGTGGTTCAGACCCCCCACCTTCTGGAAACACACGTCCCCCTGCTGGTTGCAAGCAAATCCCACTGAAATCTCATCTGCCCTGTCTCTCCGAATCTATCTCTCCATCTAAAACAAGTGTGAGTGGGTTACATTTTCATTTGCTGAATGTAAAAAAACATGAAGACATACATGGGTACATGCTTCTGAGGGGTAGAAGAGATTTACAGCAGCCAGGCAGATGGTCAGGAGCAAGATGTTGAGGTATTTTGAGGGTCTTTTTTTTGTGCTGGAGTCTGTATTGTGTTTATCTCCCCGGGAAATCATCGACCCATTGATTACACATTTACAGTGATTGCTTTCTGGTGGCCTTGCTGTCACCTTCCCTCAATTTTTCTTTTCATGTCTGTGTCCTGTTTTCGTCATGGCCCTCTTTTGGGGGAAGAAAGTTCACAGAGTCTGTTGATGAGTGTTGGGGCATGTGGGTGCAAATGACATACAAAAGCAAACAATGGCCAAGCAACTTCAAACCCCTGAAATTTTGACGTTTTGGAGACAGACTAGTGGGAAAGAGAGCGAGGGGGGACATTGTGGTGGAAAATTAGTTTTAAAACTGTGAGATTTCTGCACAATGGGGCGGAAGAATGAATGGCTTAAGACAGACCATTGTACAGGATGGGATTGGGGGGTGGGAGGGAAGTGGAGTGGCAGGAACAGAAATGTAACAATTCACTTCATTCATTACTTATTCACACCTCACAAAATTGTTTGAATGCAACACAATGAGGTGCTAAGAAGAAAAAGCATCCGCTCATTTCACCTGTTATGTCTTAACTATAAAAATACCACTTGAAGAAAAGAACCAATCAAAACAAAAGACAGAATACACAGTCCTAATTACAAACTCATAGCTGACTGACAGTACCAACTATAATCAATCTAAACATGAAATGAAACTTTTGTGGAAATTCGACTTTTGTCCATCTTACTCAGAGTCAGGGGAGAATATATACAGTATACCAATTTTGCCTTGTCGGTAGCAACAAGCTGCATGCTAGTTAGCCATAGCATGACTGCTAGCCTTGCTCCTGAGTTATTCAAGTGATATGTTTTGCATCTTTATAAGGAAAACAAAAAAACATTAAAAAGAGGTAATGTTTGTAATGCACCTACATGTAGGACTAGGTTTGACAAATAACTAGCATCATGCCATAACATTACCATCAACAAAACGTAGCTGACCTAAAGCTGTGTTGTTTTTTCAGGCAGCAAACTGGCTTGTAATCATGCCCTATATTGAAAATTTCACAACAGACACACAACAAGTATCTATTTGAGTCTGAACTTTGACCTTATGTGCCCGGTCCTTTTTTAAAGTTGTCTTTATATGTCCAGTAGCTGGATTTCATAGCAAAGATGCTAGCTAGCATAGGTAAAAACTAAATAAACAACGCACATTTGGACAAAACTGATTAGCTAGCTAGATAAAATTAACTGTAAAAAGGAAAAGTTCACAGATTCATTGTTAGACATTAAGCCAGAAGTGGAAAACCAATTGCTGTTTGTATTGCCTAGAAACACTGAGGGTACAGAAGAGGAAGGCAAGAAGGGAAGCTCCTACATTAGCTCAGTAAAAGATTATTTTAGCTTAATGCACTCTAAAATCTTGACAATAAATTTGAAGAAGTGACAGTCTACTTCCTCCAACAACACACAGATGAAGATGGGCATGGAATGGACAACTAATTCCTTCCTCTGCATACTTTGTCTCTTTTAAACCCCTCTTTCAGATGGAGAAGCTAATAAAAATGCTGTTTTTAGAAATGCACTATTGGTTGTGTCAGAGCCAATCAGTGTTCCTTGAAAGCCATCTAAATGCCAGTTTAAAGCCTATAATCCCCAATTACCTCCTGGGGATGAATAAAGTATCTGTTTGTATCAAACAAAACATAGAGGGTGAATGAGAATGAGTGGTATGGAAATTAAGAATTTTAGCTGCAGAAATATTGAATTTTCCCTCTCAAAAAGCCAGCTTCATCAGTTGATTGGAGGATGGTTTATTGTTAGTATCTAAAATGTTGGTGTGACCTTACCTCAGAATACTGACGCCTCTAAGACATCAGCTTCAAGTCAGATTTCCCTCTACGTGAAAGGCATGTAATTCTACTTTATCTTTAATTCTCTTGTGTATCTATTACATTTTTCTGTTTTTTAATCCCTCGGGCAAGACATGGGTTTCTCTTTTTCTGCCTTATGCACTCACTCTAGCGCAGACAGCACAAACAGGTTTCACTTTCAGGCACTCCATTGCTATTCATGAATTCATTGGCTTTATCATGTCCTTTGTTGTATTTTATTCAGTTATTAGTACAATCCATCTTACCCCAGAGCTCTGGCACATAATGACCCAGATTCTCTGTCTGACTTCGTGAAGTGCCTTAAAAATCCTGAAGTGCTGGAGCTTGTTAACCTTTGCTGTAATATAGAAACCCTCCAATCTGTTGTCTGTGGGCTTCTTGCTTGAATGCCAGCCCTTTGGGAATTTGTTGTTTGGTTTCAGGGATTCAGTGCAGCGAGGAAGCACTAAACCAACAGATGAGAACCTCAGGCTCCAACTGTTCACTGTCAACTCCGTCCATGTCCAACTCTTTAGTCAAACCTGTGCTTCTCCGTCTGCCTTTCCCCGCTGTCGATCTATGAATCGGTCTCCTCTGCCACCCATTGATTAGGTTGAATGCGCGTTAAACAGAATAACCATGGGGGACAGAAATAAGCATGGAATTCCTTATTAGCCATGATCCGCTATCATCACCTCACTCGTACCAGCCTCATAGTGAGAAAAGCTCTGTCAATCAACCTAATAACATTTCCTGATGCTGAGGCATGAATCTTAATGCATCCACACACATACACACACACAAACTCACCTACTGTACATAAACACACACACACTGAACCATACTTGTCTGTCAGCTTGAGTACTCTGTGATTATGTATAATGACATTTGACAGGGTTTATGATTTTAACAATGACTGTGTGCCCAGTGTGTGAATATTAGCATGGAATGGTGCGTTTATGTCCACCAGTAAACCAGAGTAGTGACAAAGAAATGAAAGGCAATTTTTTTCCTTACAACAGAGAAATGTGTGTGCGTGTGTGTGCATGTGTGTTCAGAGGCAGGGGACACATGGGTAACACTCCTCCAGCTTTTTTCCGTCCAATTCTAGTCATGACGCCCAGGATTCTGAAAGACCATGTTCTCTCCCGCTGCGCGCCGGTTTTATCCCTTGATTGTCTCTTGATGTGTCCTAGCAGGTGTTCGGTGTGTAGCGGCATTGGTAGCAGCGTCTTGTTTTTGAGCAAAGCAATGAGTGAAGAGAAGAGATCAATGGTTCTCTTTGCCCAAGACCAAACAGTTATGTAACAAGAGCAGTCCTTTACAAACTTCCGTGTGACTATGTGGTTGACAGATGTGCGTGTTGTGTAGAAGAAGGTACATTGCACTCCTCTAAAGTTAGTGCTGCCCTTCTGCAAGTTCAAGGTTATTTAGAGCCCTTAATCACATGCCCATTAACACCTGAACAAGCACACAACTCTTGTGAGCATTGCAATGTGGAGTACACACAGAAAACGATGTTATGTATTGATGCCATCGATACACTGTGTTTGTCACGTTGATTTCGCCCGCAGTCTCTGCCCAGTCTGTTCAACCTCAAGCAATATGCCATGCTACATTTTTTACAAAGTTAAACATTTTGAAGAAAAACACTTGGGAGCACAGGGGGAGGCTGCCTGGTGCAGTCTGAGAAGGAGCACAGGTGCTTTTCAGATGGATTCAATTATATGGAATTACATAAAATAATTTCAGAAGTTCATTTTTTTTCTTTGCAAAGTCTTGTGTAGGTAGCAGGTTCCAAAAAAGAAAGTTCCAAGGCACTCTCTTTTGCATATAAGAGACACCTTCAGTTTATCATTGGCAAGCTTTAAAAACATTTTAAAATAATAGGGTACAAACAGTGTCAGCTTGGTTCATCAGGGACCCTTATGAAAGGCATATTTTATATGCAAGACGGAGTACCTTAGAAGAGTCTTATTTGAAACTGGCTACCTATTCAAGGCTATGCAAAGGAAAAGATTCCAAAATTGTTGTTTTTTTTTTTTTTTTAGATATTTTGTGTCACAATTTACATCTAACATAGCCAAGATGTTCAAAATACCGTTTAACCTTGGCACTACGCCTACAATCAGCCCCATTACTCACACTCAACCACACCTACCCACCTGTGTCTCTGCAGAGAGATTCAGGCAGGTTGTGAAAAGAGAAAGTGTAAAATAGTACATGTGTAATACTTGAAAGGGAGAGTAAATAAAACTGCAAACTCTGCAGCAGTGTGTTTGCAGTGACATAAGGTGCTGCTGCGTGGCATGGCAGGGCAGAGTCACATTGAGAACATGAGTCATTATCCTTGTGGCTAATTTCTGGGTTATTTCCTCAACCATTCCCTTCCATTAGTCATCATGAATTATCTCCACTTAAGCACACTCTGACCGACAGGTCTACACTTGGACTATAAGCACACCAAGGGTGTTCATTACTTATGACCACTCTTAATAGGAGCAGTTGTAAAGGCGGTGATTGCTGTCTCTTCTTGGTGTCACAGATACCATTAACTTTGATATTAAATTTCAAAATGTCCTCATTAATGATGCGAGTAAGAGGTGGCAATCATGGCTGAACAGGTTAGAAATTAGTTTCATGGGAGGTGGTGGCTTTACTTAGCTGGTTTGGATCATACTCACTTGGCAGCATTTGTTTGATTGATGTTTCAAAGTGATTGGAGACTAAAATATGTAATAAATCACTGAAATGATTGTTATTGTCATCACAGGGTGTAAAAAAAACATCATGAACCTGTTAATCTGAGGTCCTTTGTATGCTGAGAGACAGCTATCAGCTGATTACTCCTGAGTCAAACCAGAGGTTTTATTGGGGATTAAAAACTGTTTGCACACTTAAAAATGGAACGATCCAATCAGAACAGGAGCTGAGTTTTTATTTTTCCCACCCGTTTGATTGACTCTTCAACTGCACCTGTTATCCTCCACAAGTCTCAACAAACGGTAGCAACAGTAAATGTTACTCCGTTCACATCACATGCCACTTGACTTTTAGGAATTCTCAAATCTTGGTGGATTATGAAGATAGTACTCAAGAATAATACTAAATAAAGAAATAGTTCAAGAGTTTGGATTACTAAAACACTTTTCCAAAGGTTGCCAATAGATTTATAATAACGTGCGCTACTGTGTATGACAGTTCCACTTCATTTTGCCTGCAAACCTTCGGCTACACCCAAAACCCATGTAATTACACCTTCACTTGTAACTACTCCTTCCTCTACCCCATTCTCTCTTGAAGTTTGGGATTATAGCTCTCGAAAACCATGAAATCCATAAAAACTGTTGAGCCACGGTGATACAAGCTCAAGCTCCTCTCACATCTCATATTAGCTCCTCTCGCTGTTGCATCAAGACATGTCTGCTCACGTCAGCTGGCCTGCCAGTGATCCTACGTCAACTTAAAAATAACATGCTAACTTTGGAACTGCGCTCACAACATTTTTGTATGACAAATGTGGATTTTCTAGAAAACATTTATGAGCAGTCTTGAATATTTATTTGTTCATTTGGCCACGGTATAAATGGAATGGTATACAGCAAGTGATGTTTATTTATATGGCACTTCACCACAAGCAAAGCATGTCTCAAAGGAGCGCAAGCATACAAATCTAACTAACAATCTGACAAAACAAAATGATGCAATACAGTTTGCCGTGTGTGTAAATCAACATGAGAGTTCTGCACGCCTTGAACTTTGATTTAAAGCGGGTTCAAGAGTTGATGTGAAAGAAACAACGGTGCAGTTTTTAAAGGGATTTGACACACTGAAATGTGTTTTTTAAGATGTTAACTAATGTTGAGGTATAATTTGAGATAACAGGCAATAATATAGGTCCTTCCTCTGTTTATATCTACATATGTTGAAATTGTGATGGTTTAGGTGTTAAGTAATCAATTCTCTCTTTTTTTCTGGGTTTAAGAGTCAAAAGTAGGTGAATGTTATGTTTTGGTGTCTTAGTTAGATTTTATATAATCGGATTAATTTGATAGACACTCCCTCTGAACCCTTCCTCACCCCTTCCGCCGCTGATCTCCACGCCCAATGTCTTGCATTTTCAAACTAGTGGGGAAGGCAGAAAGAGGGACTGGAACTGGGAGCACCATCAGAGAATCAAAGGGAAAAAGTTGGACAACGCAAAGTGAGGCATTATTAATAATAGAGGCTATTTGTTAAGGGGCTATACTGTGGTCCCGGCCCGGTTTAATTAGGGTTTTGTTCAAATGTATCTGCAGTGTATCAAGTAACAAAACACCCCATGGTCTCCCTCACCAAGGCATAAGGTACACTCTGCACTGATGCTATTTGCACCTCTTCACTTGTCATTACATTATGCATGACATGTGAAATGGTGCAAATGACATGAAAAATAGAAATGCACACAAATACACATAATCATGCCCCCAAGTACCACAGATGTGTTGGACTATTACACAAAACACTGCCTACAGGCTCACTCACACACACACACACACACACACACACACACAAAAAACACCGACACAGAGAAACAGAAGTTAAAGGAGTGTTCTTTTCATCTTTCAAAAGCTGCCAGAGCCAGCAAATGGGATATCAAAGAAGATTACACATTACACATCTCAGTATTACAAAACAGGATCAGTGTCTGTCTCCCCTATCCACGTCAAGCCTGCTTATGCAACTATCTCTGTCCTTGGTCCGGCAAACAGCCAGCTAGCTAGCTTTTCAGAAAGCACTGCAACAACAGCAATTCCAGATCAGATTTGACACCTTGGCACCCGTCAGAATATACAGACTGCAGACAGTGTACACTATCCAGATAAAAGGGGAACTATCGTGGTCATGCTTTGTGAGTCCTGAGTCCTATCGGCTTGGGTGACTCGGCACATTTTAGGACTGCAGGCTTATGTGCGAATGCAACTTCAGGACAGTGTGCGTGCACAAAAACAAATAAATAAATAAAGCCCCCCAAAATTTAGAATAAAAATATTCTCCATCCATTCTACCCCATGAGACAATGATTTAAATGAACTGTGGCCTCATATTTCCGTTTGTGCCTTGATTCGAAAGACCTTGAGGAAAGTTTCAGGATTACTTTCACTCCCCAGTCATCCCAAACATTTGCCCTCTTGCCTCCATCAGTCAGGGAACATGTTTTTCATACCGCTGACTTCACATTACCGACTTCCTGCCTCCGCCAAGACTCTGTAATGCGCTGTTGTGTTTTGGTTTCCGAGTCCCTGGGAGCATCATGTGACAACTCTTAGTGTGACAGGAGCTTGCTGTTCCTCTGCAGTCCCAAATGCACTCAGTGCCGCTCTGCCACGAGGGCACGGAGTTGCGCCGTAACACCAATCTAGCGGTGCACCCCCCCCCAGTGAGCGGCCGGGCTTACCGCATACGCCGTAACGAGTCTTAACGCGCAGCTGGGATGATTACAGATTTGTTAATGTCACACCTCCTTCCCTCTTAACTGTCACTCCGCTCATTTGTGCCATTGTTCGAGTTCTTGCTCGTGAACAGAGTGCCCCGTTCTGCTCAATCTGCCACACCACTCATACGCTCGACACTTGATTATTATTCTCTTACTTTGTCACCCTTCGCTTTCCACACACACAAAAAACAACACACTTAACCACACACTCACTTTCTTAGTCAGGCAGTCACTCACTTTCTCACATACTATTCATTTTCTCTGCGTCCCTCAAACTGTCCTCTCTCTCTCTCTCTCTCTCTCTCTCTCTCTCTCTCTCCTTCTGTTGTCTTTTCCAGATAAAACTTTTTCCCTGCTCGTACCTTTGTTCACCTTCCCTTTCTCTAAATCACTCTTCACTGAAAAAATACAGGGAAACATTGATTTGTCAGCTTTACAAAATCATAATATGTCATCATATGTCTATATTTACACAAAGATATATTCTTGATGCAGTGCAATCAGTTTCGATTAATCCAAATCATGATCCTTGTATTGATTTAACACATTTCAATAATGTGGAACCAGCATACACATTTTTTTAAAAAACTATTCTTGGTATTGACTGAAACCCTTAAAAATTAATCTCTGTTCAAAAAATCACACATTAATAATTTTCCATTAAAAAATCCATCCCTGCACATCTTAAAATGGCTAAGATGTAACTCTACATCTTTGCCTTCATTCCTTATTTGTGGATCTATGAATATGCAAACAGCCCGCATACCTGCTCAACTTCGACTCTGCCCTCCCCTCATCATCATCAAACACACAAACCTCCACTTGTATCCTGAACGCTACACAATGGCAAGAGGTAATACTGGTTAATTCAGCCATGTACATCTGTGCTGGAGGCCGATTCCAAAGAAGAAGAAGACGAAGGAGAGCAAATTGTACAGGGCTGCTGGATGTCTCAGAGTAGTAATTTTTATGTATCACTCTCCACAACATCAGAAACGTGATGGTAATAGATAACATGAGCCTTCAGCTCGACTACGTTATCAATCTGAGAATAATGTGCTGCTAATGTTAGATAAACCTTGGCCCCGATCTCCAGCTCTGATAACAGTTAATGTAACCTACCTTGTAAAGATAAACACCCAGATGTGCCGTTTGGAGGAAACGCTTTGAAAACCATAGAAAGTGTCTGGAGAAAGGCAGATAGTGTGCGCGGTCAGCTACTGTTGGGTTAGCTAAAAATGTAATGTTTGAAAGCAGACATGAAATGTGCAAATAGAGAGTGAGATACTGAGGCTGCGATTGGTTAATGATCTGTGATGTAACAGAACAGTAAACTTCCATGGCCCGTGTTAATCCTGTTCTCTCTAAGTACGAAAGTGAAGAAGCGTTTTTGACCGCTGTGAAGAATAAAACAATACTCTATGACAAGTGGAGCACAAAGAATACAGAAATGTATTAACGGATTATCAAGCAAAATACATTAAAAAACAGAAAAAAAACGTTGGAGTGGAGTGGGTCTTTAAGTAAATCAAGTGACTTCTTTTCACTTTTGCTTCCTCCCTCCTTTTCTTTTCATGACATCAATTTTCGAACCATTCATTTCCTTCTTCCATGAGTCCTTTCCTTTATTCTCACGGCAGGCAAACCCACAGAGAGACAGACACACAAACAAGAAAATTGACAGGAGGAATATCCAGATGGTCTTTTAGCCGGGACTTTAGTTTTTAGTGTTGGGATTAAGATAAATAATACTAGCAAGACAGCCTGACAGACGCAAAAAAAAAAACTTTGATATGCTTTGACACCAGCATCTCTTTAACCTTGTCAAAGACCCTTCTCTCTCTCTCTCTCTCTCTCTCTCTCTCCCTCTCTCTCTCTCTCTCTCTCTCTCTCTCTCTCACCTCGTTCAATCCTCTCATCGTTTTCTTTTTTTTTCATTTTCACTGGCATGAATGCAGCTCGACAGAGAAAGTTGGACTTGAGCCACAAGTCATTCATTCTAATTAGATACCACTGTGAAATTGGCAAATGTTTTAAATACAGTCTGCCGTCTTCAGGAGATGGCCATAATTTAATTAGAGTTCTTAATTACAGGCATTTTGAATGCTGACACGAAATGACATTTTCGAGACTTGTCACTTTTAATTAGGTTACATATGTTTTATTAAGCAACATATTCCCCACCCCGCCCCTTCTTATGGGTGCTTTCTCTGCACCTCTCCCTCTTGCGTTCCCTCTCTGGAGAATCCTTTCAAACACACCCGCCCAGGTCAGCTGTGACAAAGAAAAACCTTAATGGGAGCAAATGAGAGATGCTCACAACATCCCCAGGATCATTTATCTTACTAACAATCAGACCTCTACGGAGGGCTCAGATACCTAATAGCAAACAGATTTGTGTGTATGTACGTGTGTGTGTGTGTGTGTGTGTGTGTGTGTGTGTGTGTGTGTCAGTGGGTTGCAATGGGTTAACATCTAATTTGTTAATTACTGGCAATCTTTCAAAATGACTTCAAATTTACACCTTACATTGATTGTGTATGATGATGTGGAAGAGTTGCCTGTTGTTGCTCAGACGTGGTTCTCAGTAGAGCAAAAGAGGAGCAGGGAACCTTACGTATAGACGGGAGAGCTAGTCCGCATAGAGAACTGGGACAATTACCAAGTTTTTGCTTTCCTGCTCAGATTTGGATGACCAACTCAAGAGGCCAATGAGAGGATGGCGGTTGGGTCTTGGTAGCTCCGTCCCTTTTTCCACAGAAAGCCTGGGAATGAGGTCACATCCCATGAAACTTAATATGTTTCCTGGAGACATTAAAAGAAATATGTGAGTATTACATCTACTTAATATTATCTAAGGGCATCACTATAATTCAAGCAGGAATGGTAGTTGTTTAGTGACATGTTGATACTCCCTCCAATCGGACATAACCCTCACTGAACTGAGTGATCTATTTAAACAACCTCTCCCCCCACCCCAACTTCCTCCTTTATTACAGGACATCTAAGATTTCACTTTTTAGGCTGGGTATATGTATTCATTAATGATACATATGTCTATTGCCATGTTCTTTCAATAGCGATGGTTATAATCACAGTAATAGCGGACTATAGCTGACTATCAAAAAGCTTTAAGCTTTTTGAGTGAGCTTTAAGCCTGGAACACACTGCAAGACTTCCGAAACCGGCCTGCAGGTGGAGACCCCACACATAGATAATTAGTCCCGACCAAAGGTCACAAAAAAATTCAGATAAAGATACTATTATTTGTATCTGAATTTGTTTGCTGCTTTGTTGGTGATGCTCTGGCTTGAGGTCAGAATCTCAAGCCAGAGGTCAGAATCTAGATTCTGACCTCAAGCCACAGCATCATCAACAATGCAGGACCAGAGGGTCAAAATCTGATTACAACACTTAATTAAAACAACAGGTTAAAAACAAGCATGTTCCCTCACTGCCAAAAGACTTAATGTCCAGTTCAGCGTTTTTCATTAACAGCCCACTCGCTCAGCCTTGCTGCAGTTTAGTACAGGACAGAAGAGCCCAGCAGCGCTTGTGTGCGGTCAAGTCCCAAGAGCCGGGAGGAGACGGATACCAGGAAAGCAGCTTTTCGTCTGGCAGCGGCTTTCTGCTCTCTCCCGGGAGCTGTGAGAGACCGCCGACTTCTATAGGAGCTTTTCAATTTGGACTGCGGTAACTATGATAACGCTGTTTTCAGCCAAGGTTTGTATTGTTTTCAGGGAATAAAATCTGACTTTGACCGTCTATTTCTTTCTTGTTAGTGCTGTTGTGGAAGAGTGCTCTTCTGCTTTGCAGGAGCCAACAGCCACGCTGAGCCAATAAATATCAAACATACTTGATGTAAATTGAAGTGCCTCTTAGCGGCCCCGAGCGGCTTGGCATGACTCGGTCAGCACCTCACATTACACTATTCTCAGGGCAGATTTAGGCCTGGCTCGGCCTTTAATCACGAAGGCCCTCCGGAATCTGTGCCGATAATACCTTAGTAATTGAGCATTGAAAAGCAACATTTATTTTTTTTTTAATGGAGGAGCCTGCTCTTACTTTTGCTAGAGTGGTGGACAAGCAAGCAATATTTATTACTGGAAGAAAAAGAAAATGTCTGCAAAAACATCCAAACATTAACACTGAACTTGACCTATGTGCTACTTGATGGGATTGGCAGCCACACCATCTGATGACGTGTGTGCATGAGCCTGTCTTTCTCTCTGTCTGCCTGTCTGTCTTAATAAGCATGCCTTTTTCTGTATGTGTGCAAGCGTGATTATGTTTTGGTTACGTAACCGTGTTTTGTATGTGAATTCTCCCCACGGTTGTCTGTCATGAAAAGCTCCAGAACAAATTCTGATTCAGCCGAGATGCGTCTCTCTATGCGTTGTGTGCACATGTGATATGTAGGACACGTTCATGTGCTTGAGGGACAGGCTGGGAGCAGGAGGAGTGACTCATGAACATATCTGTATGTTGCAGTCAGGGCAGCGGAAGGCATCATACTGGGTGTGAACTCCGCCCTTTGCCAGCTCTTTCATCACCACCTTGAACCTTGGATGTAGAACGGGTGTGTGTGTGATTGTGTCTGCCTGTCCATATGCATCATCGTAATCCATCATAATCTTTATCCAACCCATACCTGCACATACATTTCTGGCATACTCTCTGAGTAACTGTGGTCTTGTGGAGCTCAAGTGGTGCAGCGTGGAGCTCGAAACGCCTCGGTTTGATTCCCAGAATGTTCCATCTTAAAAATGTATGCGTTCGTGGTACTGTAATGTGCTTTGGGTAAGAGGATCCACCAAATGGCATATATTTTTAATACTTGCGTGATATATATATTCATTTACTTGTGACATGGATTTACTAATTTACTCGTGGCATGGATGGTAAAATTCATAAGCACAAAAATTTTCTTGCTAAATCAAAAAGAAGTTATATTCCATTTTATCCTGCAAAAAAATACATTAAATATTTTAAATGATCTCAGATACAGTGTAGAATACCCCGGGTGAATTAAAATAATTATAACCACCCTAGTTATGTATTGCTACCAACCTCATGCCTCTTGTGTCCGAAGCTAGCAAGTATTATAGAGGGTCACCATTCAGTTCCTGTTAGCTCAAATGCAGTGTACTTCATGATGTGACATTTGTGACTTGTGACATTTAGATGTCGTCTCAATGAGAGATGAACCTTTAATGGTCCCCACGGTGAAACTGGGATGTTGCAGCAGCAATTACACGGTATAGAATGCATGGTAAATAAGAACACTGCAAAACAGGGTTGGGGGATGTTAAATATAATGAAAACAAACAGTGCAATAGTAAATCGTGTTATACAGAAATACATGAATGGGAAGTTTAAAAAAAATAATAATACAACTTTATGTAGAATTATGTATGCACAGAATATGACTTTGAGCTGTTAGAAGAGCTAAGATAAGGCCTTGCCATATGCCTCTACTGACAGCACAGGCATATGGCAAGGCCTCAACAAGTTACAGATTATAAAGCCACGATTTCAGCATTTCATGTTGACCCCAAGTCTTGCCAACCTGACAATGTTAATGAGTTTTATTGCTGCTTTGGTTATTTTCGCACAGACAACTGTATCTGCCAACAGCAGCTGATCCTCCCATCACCCCTTCTCTGACACACCTTTTGTGTGTAAAGTCTGAAACATGCTGTGTAGACAGGACCGTATAGGAAAGCAGCAGGCCCTTAGTGCATCTATGTAAATCTCAAGTGGCGTGTTCATGATCTTGCTTCAGCTTTTATTGACATTTTTAACTGGACTCTAAAACTGTGCAAGCCGCCAGCATGTTTTAAATCTTCCTTTGAATGTCTTGTGCCAAAGAAAGCGTTGGCTGCCTGAAAGATTATAGACCTGTGGCGCAACTTGTAGCCATTTTTATATTGGGTTAGTTTATCTTCATGGGGCTTTCTCCTAGGGCAGGTGGTGATAGACTATAGACGTATGATGCAGCAAGGTGAGCGGCCCCTCTTAAAGCTGATCCATCCACTGGGACGTCAAGGTTATCATATTGAAAATGAATCAGTGAGTGCGCAACCTAAGATCTAATATTTACATTTTGGTTTGAGGTTTTCTTAATGTGTAAAACTGGACAAGATGGCAAGGAAACACACAGAAAGGAAGAAAAATATAAGTAAAAGAAGTCAAGGAAAAAGAGGAGGTTGCATTGCCCAGCCGAGAGGATGAGGAAGGGCGAAAGATGATGCCAGGTGACTTGGCACTTAGCCCGAGATGGAATGCGCATATCTGACGCAAACACTGACTACGACATGACCTTTAAAACTTACTTAAACTCTAAAATAAAGCCACCCTTGCATGAGGGCTGTTTGAGCTGAGTAAATAGCTGCTCAAAAATGACAGCAGAGCGACGACTGAAGTCTTGCAGACAGTGCTACAGAGTCTGCCTGCCCACTGGGACAGGTTCAAGTAATTTTGGATGAATATGTAGTTAGAGGCAGCACAACCAGAACAAGTGGCTTGCATGAGAAGTTCCTCGACCTTGAAAATGTATCAAAAATTAATAGAGGAGTTCAACCTTACTGAAGCATCTCCAAGCGTTCCTGCAGATGGCAAGTTGGATGACATTTTGATGGTTTTGGACACGAATGGAGTTATCGACAAAAACACTGAAAAAACAAGGGAGAAGACAGAGAAAAAAACACACTTGTTAGTCTTCTGACCATATAAGGTCGGACACACATCTATCCTATTCTGTTCTATTCTACAATATCCTATTCTATTTGGGTGCTGACATTAGTCCAAAATCCCCCGGATGATGACGCATAATCAGGAGAAGTTATCTGCAGCTTATAAAACATTTAAATATAAATTAGACAACACAACTGTCAGACCTAAAATCATAACAAATATTACCATAATGACAAGTGATGTGGTTGTTGGAGTGAGGCCAGTGAGATGTGACAAGTTTAGGAATGTGGTCAACAAATGTGAAGTGTGACAAATAGGCCTGAGGCAACTACATCATATTAGGAATGGATCTGCATTCGGAAGTCCAGCCCCAATGCCCCAAAGTTTGTATCATAAAACATAAGTAGGTGTCTGTTTCCATTCGGCGCTACTATGGAGCAGACAACAACAAAACACTAGCTTGTTTTGTAGTGGAACATAGCTCACTTGATACTAATAAACACAGGTGTGGGCGAGCAGGCATCCCTAAAGAAGCACCTTTCCTAGAGTTTGTGCACCCTACTCCGAGCTGGATGCAATAAATGCTTACCGCAGTGCTTGGGTGCATTGCACCCGAGGAAAACAATAGTAAACACGGAGCAAACAGACAGTGTGTTGCTTCATCCGGCGGTATGCACCCCAAGCAACAAGAAATAACATGTTTGGATTATAGAGAGTACAAAACGAGAACATCAACAAGAGGCCCAACAAAGACCTCAAATTTGTTTCTGACAATGTCTTTGATGAGGACTCTACTGAAGTGGACATCTTTGAGAAGACTACTAAAGGGGGGTTGGATAGTGTGACGAATGGATTTAACTGCACAGAAAAAAAAAAAGCTACAGCGGCTGTATTTTTTCTTTCCATTCTACAGCACCTTGAGGCTCCTGCCACCTATACATGGCTTCTCTTTGTGGACGGCAGCTCAGCATTTAATTCCATCACACCCACAAAGCTATTTGACGTCTGCAGTTTGGAGTTAGTCAGGCTTTGTGCCATTGAGTCCTTGACTTCCTGCAGGGCAAGAATAACAATCAACAACAGGGCTTGTGGTGCTCCACAAAGATGTGCTTTGTCTCCTGTCCTGCATTCACTGTATATGACTGTATCTCCCAGTGTGGCTCTGTAAAATGTTGAAGTTTGCTGATGATACTGCGATGGTGAGAATGATTTCCTGTGATGATGAAAACTGCCTACATGACAGAGGTCTGTTTTTTAGTTGGGGTTGCGGCAAATTTAGGTTGAATGTCACTTCAACTAAATAACTGGTAGGGGACAATTATGCCTGTCAAATTAACACATTAATTTAGGTCAATCTAAGTATAAATGGAGGAATTTCTCTCTGTTCTTTGATTTTCTTGTCAAGTGTTGATCTGATTGTATTGCTGAGGCAATGTCAAGTCAGTGATGTTTGAGTGTAAATATCCCTGTATATTATGATGAAATTATAAAATGGTTATAAATACTGATGCATGAGGATGTTACTAAGCTAACCAAGTGAGTCTCATGAGTGATGATTTTGTATTTTCTCCGGTGTTTGTAGATTCACAACACGTGTGTTGAATATGCAGTATTCCACTGTGGGTGCAAAAGACTACAAAACTGAAGGATGGTGTAAGTTAGCACAGAGACTGCCAAAACCACACACAGTAATGTTTAAATGTTTTATGGATTCATGGAGTGTACTCAAGTATATGCTTATTGTGCCAAACACAAAGGGGAGATTAGCATGGTGCGACCAGTCCCACATGTTTATCTTGGTGGGCGTGCTGCATGTTGAGTGAGTTGAATCTAAAATACTCCTATGATAATGAACATAAGAGAGTTTATTTTCACTTTTTGCAACAGTGAGAGATTATTTTGATGAAAATAAGTAAAGTGATGTACTTTCAAGTGTTCTATGAGGTGTTAAAAATGTCTGAAGATTTGGAAATCAAACAATATATTTATTTCTAATGCCACCCTTTGATAATTCTATTCAGTCCTTTACTCGTGTGCTGCAATAATGTCATGCGTTTGAGTTGAAATATCTTCATTTGGGGGCTTTTCCAAGCAAATATTGATATATGCGCTTAATTACAGTTAATTAAATGAAATAATCAGCATGTCATGTAATTAATTTGATTAAAAATTTTAATCAGTTGACAGCCCTAATCACAATAAAAATTGAAGAAAAAAGTTACTAAAAGAAAATTATAATGATAAAGAAATCACTACATGTCAGAGAATTTCTTGTGACTGCAATCTACCCCTCCTTAATTAGGTGGAGAATTCCCCCTCCATCATAAACAAAACCCATCAGAGGCCTCAAGGTTTTGGATGTCCAAGGAGGGGATGCAGAGCTGTGACAGAAAATGTGCTCACCTTTTTAACAACAGCGTGGCATGGCAAACCTACAGCTCAACACAAGAAATACCTGAATAGAGGCTGTGCACACAGCCTCTGAAATCCTTGGCTGTGAGCTGCCCTTCATATCAAACATCTATCTAAGGTGTATGTGGTGAAAAGGTCTGAAAACACTGCAGGACCCCTAACACCCTGCCAACTCACAGCTCTAATCCTCAGATAGACTCGGCATCATCAGAACTACTTTATGGGAAGAGCCTTTGCAAATGGGCACTAATGGGTACTAGTCTTTAATTTGCACTAACCACTTTATGCCATCACTGCTCCTTTGCCATACGCTCGAGTGACACTTATACTGGATGTTCATAATATGCACTTATATTTTATGGGGAGGGTGGGAAATATGACTTGTGCATTTTATATCTTTTAATGTGTTCTATTCATGGGCTGTGCTTGATATTCCTTCTCTTATTCTTTTTCTTATTGTCTTATTTGTCTTTCTTGAGGTATTACTTCAGGGAAGGCTGCCTTTTCTTCCCTCTCTGAAGATTACCTTGCACTGGTTTGGGCAGAGTGCACAGACAAGAACTTATGAAAAGCACACTTGTCCTCCTGTTTGTTTGCCTTATTGTTTGTCATGAGCACACCGAGGCAAATTCCTAACAATAAAGTGTTGAATCTTTAATCTTGAATGAGGATGTGAAATATATAGAAAACATAATAAGGCCAAAAATGTGTTTTTCTTACCATAAATATGATGATATAAAAAAAAATAAGTGAAAATATCACCTTGTTAATGATGTCAGCTTGCTGTACTTTTTCTGCTCTGCTCTTTAATGAGCCAGTCACTGTTGACCTATACTTCCTGAACAGACAACTGAAAGAGCATCATTTCTTAAAATGGCCTATCAAAATATGTACCAAAATTCCATTAAGAATGATGTATTTTAGTGATTTCATTCCACTATCTTACAAATGACATCAATTTCGAAACTACAAGCACTATACTTACAGCATACATTTTCTAAAAATCAGTCTGTGGGCGCCCGCAAGCTGTAGATCTATAGGTGCATCATGCCCCTGCATCCCTTTGCATAGTAAATTATTTTGAATGCCCAAGGGGTTTTGATTGAATTTTTGCAGCTTATTTGACAATGTGAACTTATCCTTCAGGGCTGCAGGACATTTTGCATTCCTTAAGTGAGCTGAACATCCAGTAAGTGGTCATACTGTAGGTCAAGCACTGAATAACTGACACAGCAGTGTCTTGGCACAGCTGGCACATGGGAAAAAAAAAAGAAGTGTTGTCTGCCAACAGAACAAGGACAAGTTTTGAGACTGTGCCAGACTTCATTCATAGCTTTCCTTGATTTAGTAGTTACTGCTCATACATTATGGTACTGAACAACATCACAGGCCTGTCTGTGTTTGTGTGTTTAAAGTAATAAATATATGTACTATATGTACTATTCAATAATTATGACAATGAATAATAGGCAATAATACATTTAATGGTCAAGGTAAAGAATGCTGAACTATTTTTACAGAACTTATCAACACTTACAAAATAATATACTACCAAATTTAAAGTGATGCTCCATGATATTTTTATATAGACAAATTTGCATTTTGCTGCACCCTCTCACTGATTGCCGCTACACAAAAGCGATTCAACCTATGCCCAGTGCATGAAAGCTTCTACATTTTCTGGTCTAAATCCCTCTGAGTGCCTTTTTCCTGGGAAGAATCCTCTGGCTCATGGGAAGTGATGCATTTTGTTTAAAGAAGCAGCACCAGCAGGTTGCCCGGAGCAAACAGAATAAGAACTCAGTAGTTTGACAAGTGATCGCCACCATGCGTGAACAGACTGGTGCATAAAGAAACTCTAACTGCATCACCAGAAATTTCAAGGAAGGAGAAAAAGGTTAATTGCCGAGTGGAAGGTAAGCACACTACAAAAAGGAAGCGACGATTTCAAAACCCAAATCCCCCAAACTAGGGTGAACATCCGCATTGTCTTCCCAACACGATAAACACTTAAAGATGAGAGGGGATGATGAGAAGAGGTGCAGATGTGGCTGTTTTTACATTGGAGTGGTAGTTTCTGCGGTCGTTTATTAGTCCATAGTGAATAACTTTACTGTTGTCTTGGGCCAGAGCTGACATCAAGTTGCAGCTTGCTGACTGCATTGCAAATTACTTTTTACTGCTTATTTCACTATGAGCAGTCTTTTGTCAATTGAACATTATTATCAGTTGGGTATGTGCTTGTGGCTAATTTCTGGAAAAAGATATTCA
Organism: Holocentrus rufus; assembly: GCA_900302615.1. Lineage (NCBI taxonomy): Eukaryota > Metazoa > Chordata > Actinopteri > Holocentriformes > Holocentridae > Holocentrus > Holocentrus rufus. Next base: position 35,171 of record OMLF01010798.1, read on the forward strand.
TAATAGCTTTTCAGTAATAACACAACTTTACCACATTTTTTTTTCTTTCTCCCACAGGAAAGCATTTGAAAGTAATTTTATTGACCGGCAATTTACCTGGCACTATCTGAATTATCCTGGCACTGCAGATGCCTCGTCATTTCTGCTAATTCATTCAGGTTAAAATAAACCCTCCATTTGACGTACGTCTCATACGAAGTGGGAGAAGGTTCAAGAACTTCTCCTCGTTGCCACGTGAACAAACTGATTCCTCAATATTCTCGCCTAAAGCACAACAAAGCGGTTATCAGACAATTTTATAGAAAATGTTTGACATGTTTCACTAATCTCAATAGAGGAGCCCATGCTTGTTAATTTGGAGGTGTGATTGCTGCTGTCAGTCCAGCGATTCAAAGCGTCGGAAAACACTTGCGAAGTGATTGGTGGGAAGTGCAGCGCAAAACATCACAGCACTGACTGCAACACGACAATGACAGCAACAAAAGATAGTCGCTGCTTATCACTTCAAGTTCTCTCTACATCAAGTTATCTACTGAACTATTTATATATTTCTCATTACATCATATTTAATAAAGGGAAATGCTGCCTATTTTCAGCTATGAAATACAGTATGTCTTTCTCTACCCCTCAGGGACTACTGTGATCATAAGCAGAACGTTTACAATTGGTTCCACAGCCTGAATTGCCAGGCCCAGCTGGGTCATGTCACATGAGCAGCTTACGTTTTTTTCATGCTAATTTGACACACCCTCTTTTCAATGCAATGCGACGGCAATTGGATTTGGGATCTAAGACGTGAACCTCAGTCTGAAAGCAAAACGGAAGCACGGAAGCACTTATGTGAGCGTCCACATCTAAATAAGGAAACTCATTTTGAGGTCTTTGCTGTTTTGTTAAAGGAAAAAGAAGGTAATTGTGTCTCAAGAAGATGCGCCACTATTTTTCTGTTTTCTTAAGAAAGTATGTTGATGGTGGTGTCAAGAATATGAATCTTTGTAGAGGGCAAAGAGGGCAAGAGAACAGGTAAAAGAGAAAATGTAGGAGCTAATCCATAATAAGAAAAAATGGTGTCTTTTTTTTTTTTCTAATGTGACCTTGTGAACTGTGCTTTCATTTTATAGGTCACAGGCTGCAGTCAGAGAAGTCAAAGTAATGGTTAAATACAGGTGAATACATAGAAAAAGATAAACAGCTTCTAAGATGGATCACCGAGTGACCTTTCTTAAAAGCGTAAGCTGTGATTAAGGTATGTTCCCCGCTGACAATATGTGACAGTTCAGAATGAGCTCTACAGGCATTCTGGGGTTATACAAGGTTTCTTAACATTTGTAAATCCTGTAATAAAATACAGCTTCACCTATGACTGAAAAAGTTCCAAAAAAATCGTTTCCATCTGCATATCATACTCTGAAAAACACACGACTATGGCAAATTGTAGGAAGTCAAATAAACTGATGATTGCAAATTTGCAAGAAACCATAAACATGATGTTAACATTGTGGAAAAAATCTTTTTTCAAAGGAAACACAGCTTTTCTACAGCTGCTTCTCTTGGGGAATTGTTTTCACCTCATCTCCCAGAATATCACACTTATATAATCTACATCATATAGGAGTGTCCTGAAACACTCCACACTCCTACAGTGGGTGATTGAGCTGAAAAACAAACATGGTCAAATAGTCATAGTATTAAAATGCCATTTTTGGAGTTGATTTGAGAAGAACATGTAGTGTGTTGTAAGATCTACATTGTACACATCATGAGCCAATGATTTTCTTGCTGTACACCAAATTACATAAGAAACAGGTTTGTTGGCAAGAATAATTTTATGATGTTGAGTGGTAACCTATATAAAGACACAGACATGGTCAAAGACAGTGAAAATATCTCTCTTCCTCTGCCTCCTTTGGCTTCCTGCACTTTTTTGAGGTTCTAATGCATTTGTTTGGGATTTCCTGTGTCAACTTTATGCAAAGTACTCAGCCTTAATTTAAAAAGGTGTGTGAGACAGTGTAATTTTAAGTCTTGTCAGCAAAAGTGCATTAGGAACCTCCATGTGCTGTTTCAGCTAAATTGCCATACCGGCACAGATTGTGTTCAATAATTGTTCTTTATTAGCGAGACTCAGTTTTTACATTATGTGGATTTCTGAAAAAATATTTTAATGACCAAATTGTTTTAATGGTTCCACACATCTCTGACATTTCATTGTGTAAGTTGAACTGTGTTTTTGAATGTGGTTCACAAATGCGCTTGGTGCAATTTCAAGCCAGAAGATAATCCCTTTCACTTTGTCACTCTCTGTGCAGACCGGGTCTCTGGCTCACAATTATTGTCATCCAATGAACACCCCTGCTTATCTGCCCGGGCTAGACTTGCCTACCTGATGTGTCTCCTTGCTGTCATTGCAGCGTGTCCTGCTTTTCCCCTCCGCTACCACCCCGCCACCTTCAAAGATCCTCGCAGCTGCATTAATTTATAGGCTTTTAATCCCTATAAATTATTTGCTGTAATGGGATCAATGCCAAAGCTTTTGTCTAACACTGTAATAAACATCTATCTTCTGCATGTCACCTTTTATGTCTTCGCTGAATGAGACGTGTGACATTCAACTCTGGTGGAGCAACTCAACACGCACTCCATCTCCGTCTACCTCCATCCCATCCATGCCAGCATCCGCCATTTAATATGCAAGTAGCTAATGAAATGAGAAATACAGTCAATTGGTGGGGGTGGGCAGGGGGGTGGGGTGGACATGATATTAACACTGTGGAGAGAGGGGAAATGAAACATTTTCTCGATGAGGCAGTTAATTACATGCTCATCTAGGTAACTTTTGAAAGATAAACAAATCCTGCCACTGCACATTTTGTGTTTTGCCTGCATTCAGTGCACAGCCCTCCCTTGTTTTTCTGAAGTTTGTGCATAAAGTGCAAAAAACAGAGAAGCAAGAGAGGAGATTTTGCCGTTTATTTTCTGCAGATGGACCTCAGTCTCGCTGAAGTTACATGCAGTTATTTGCTTCTTTCATGCCTTTATTTTGCTTTCTCCCGTCTCTTGCTCCACATCTACCCTGCACCCCATCGCCTAACAACCGTAGATACCTTAGATGCTTCATGATCTCCAGGTATTTGGCTCGATTTCATCATCACTGCATCCATTTCATCATCACTGCTTGTGTATGGTGAAATCAGTGTCTCCAGTGACCAACTTCTGTCATTGGAGACATCCTGCTTTGCTGAAACGTCACTGAATCCTTTGTCTATACTTAGCTTAGTAATAAGTAGTAGATAATGATAAACTTCATATTTATCCACAGAATATTGAGTTAAAGTTTCATTTTGGCATTTTTGCAAGTTTTAGCTCAGCTATTACAAATAACATACATTTTACATTACTACTGCTCATTTTCCAAAGCACTCCATTCAATTGAAGGTGTTTGTGAATGTGTTCCTTCTACCCTCCAGGCAGCCATTTGTTTCCCTTCGTTACAGTACGGTATGAAAATCAACTTGCAGAGATAGATAATACATCACAGTGAACCTTCTGTCAGGGTTTAGTTTTGTCAAAGCTATCATTTCATGGTAATTGAGTTTAGTGCCTACACTGAACAGAAAATGTCTAACGTCTTCTTGTATGTTCACATGCTGGTGAGAAGCTCCGACATTGGAGGAAAAAAAAAAAAGTCAGCTGCATTCATGCTGTTTGGTCAAAAAACTCAAAAAAAGACAAAACAAACATTGTTTTCCCCCTGAACATTCAGGTGATTTCTGCTGCTCCTGGTAACACTTAATATAGATAGAAGTTTAGTCAGTCCTGGTTAAATTTAAAATGCTAGTTTTCTCTAGAAGGCAAGTCTGTGCACCCAGTCAATTGTAGCCACATTTTTCTTTTTCAGCTTCTTTGTTTGGAGTGTAATTGCTTTCTGCTAGTATTTTCAAGTTTTCAACAAACAGGCTTTTCAGTCAGTGCTGGGTCTCTACTTATTCAGAGAGTGCAGCCATGAATAAACACGATAACGAATAAGCTGGTAACACTTTACAATACTGGTGCACTAATGTGCATTCATTAATGCTTAACTAATGCACAGATCATCATGAGTTAATGTATGACTCATTAAGGGCTAAGCCATGCATTGTTTACCGCATCAGCAACCAATAAAGTCTATGTGATTAACCGACTGCGTCATATATGAATTGCTATTAATTAAGTCTGCCATCGTGGATTAATTCCCTATCAACATGTAGCATTAATTCCTACTGTAAATTAATGTGTTAATTACCACAGTGGGTCAAAGCCATGGATTTCAATTTCCAGCCACTATACCAGATGAAGAGGCGCATCTGCTTATTACCTAAAGCCTTGTTCATGGGACAGGATATTCCCTGGTTGAGGCCATCCAGGACTCAAAGGCGGCGCATGGAGAATGTGCGGCCGGGTAATGGTATTTCAGTAGTAGCAACAGTTGTAAATCGTTCAGATTCTGGCGCTCTGCCTTCAGCCCAGCTCGCCCCTCCTTCAAACATTCAAACACGTTCTCTGACCCTGTATTCACTGTGCATCTGTCCCATAGTTACACCATGAAAACAGTGTCGATGCCGTCTTTTTTCCTGTTAAAAAAGAGGGACAGTGCAGTGCAGTCCAATCAGTGACGATCCTTGTCGATAGGTACCTGCCTTTTCCAGTAGGGGATAATGTTGTTGTGTTTTCAAATTTGTGGCTGTGGTTGCGGTTTGATTGATTAAGGCAATATTATACAATATTACCAGGGTAATGACAACACTCGGAGCATACTACCAAAGCTGAATATGTACCGGGTTAGATTAAGGGATGATTCTTACCAGTATCTTCCTGCACAGCTGCTTGTAGAATGTATGACAGCGTTCTCTTATGGTGGAACAAATTTCTGTGGCTAACTGAAGGCAGCAGAAGCAGTAAGTTGTTCTATTAAGTTTGAGGGAAGATGATGTTCAATTTCAAAGCGGTACGCAATTATGCACGGGTGATCCAACATGGATTCCTAGATTCCATTTTACGCAACAGGCTCTTGCAGAAGTACACAGGCATGTTTTTTTTTCCTTTTGTGCTCCCTAAACTGGTTGACTATAACTTGAAGTTTATCCAGTGGAAAACATCATCAGCTGCCACTCACGCAGCCTTATCCAAAAAACGTCAGTTTGCCGGGGGAGGAACTGCCTGTGTCTTCTCCTTTCCAACAGGCTTCCCCAAAGTAGTGCCTGAAGCCTGACATTTTTATTTGCAATAGAGAACGGTTTATGGCTGCGATGAACACAGTGTGGTGTAACAGAAGCAAGGCTGCATTTGTTTTGGTTAAATCTGATTGTGGCAGGACAGGAAACAGGGTGTGTTTTGTGTGTGTTTCTGAGAAAACTCCAGTTTTCACAGTTCTGTCTTGAAATTGAAATAATAGGTTAGCTTACTTCAGTCAGAATTATTATGAGGAGTTGTCAGTTTCTACCATCATAAGGCAGGCGACGAACTAAATTATGGATTATAGTGCAAAGTTTGACATAACTGTGCTGTTATTGTGTGAATTGTCCAAAATGTGACATCACCATCATTACATGGAAAACAAAAATGTGAATTCATCCTAAATATGGACATAGTGGCAACATATTTGTGCAGTATAAATTCATGTTGGGTGCTGTATAGTCTTATTAGAGTGTCATATATTCTGCATAGAGTGCAGAAACCAGTCTGATCGCTTCCATTAGGAAATGCCATCGCGTCATACTGGAGAATTAAATGCTGTTAAAGGGAATGAGAGCAGCTGGTTTGATTGGCCTTTGATGAAGTCTGGCCAGTCTCCGCGTGTACTCCGACTAGCGTGTAAACACCGTGGTTCAAACCCTCTTTCGACAAATAACACTGGGATAATGCTTATCGAGATAAGAATTGCACAAATAAGTTGGAAACAATATAGCCAGGGTTTAACACCTTCATTGCTGCTAACACTACCAGTGTGAAAATAGGTCCCAGTGGAGGGGGCACAACTCATTTGTTTGTATCTTGGCGACAAAATAAAATATGTCCAATGTGTTTGCACAGTTAATGTGTGTCAAACTGTGCTTCTGTTATTGGTAGCGACAGCAGCAGAAGGCAAGACCCCTGTGTGAAAGTTCATTGCCCTATCTAGTGAGTGTGCACCACTCACTGCACTATATAGCCAATGTGAATGTATAGTTTTTAATAGAAATTGAACTTTTGAGCTATAGAAACAACATGCACAACATTTCTGTTTAGATGGACTGATAAGCTTTACAAACAAACAAATAAGAGGGACATGTAAGATAAGGGATTATTTCAGGAAAACACTGGAGAGATCCTGCCATGATGAAATGCCACTGAAATCTCCTGTCTCTTCTTTTACCCTGTGATACAGGTTATCCTTATCTGTTTATGTAACAAGCACATTGCAGAAGAGATTTCCACAGAAATAGATATCAGACTCAATCAAGGCGGTTTGTGCTTTCATTGATAAATGAGACTGTGTTCACAAAGGACCACATTGTACGACTTCTCTGCATTTCCAGTTTTCAGAGGCATCCTTTTAATGAAAACCATCTTTGAAAACTGTAGCCCAGGCTCTGTCACTAGCTTTTGGGGTTTTTAGCAATGCTTCTGATGAAGTATCTGTGAACATTATGTATGAAAAGCACGCACATCAAACTGCTTGTTCAGTCTAGGATGGGCAGGGGTTTAGCAGCAGGTGGGCCACATATGCACTGTAGAAAATATCTCTTCCCTTTCTGTCTGGCTTGTTGTTTTTCCTTTGAGCAAAGCTGCCTTATTCCAGCTAGGCTTAGTCCTCAACAAAAAAATTCCAAAATAGACTTTTTCACCCATCATTAATGTACATGTTTTTAAAAGTGTGTCAAAAATGCATTTTTATTTCCTCCTATTTTTTCCATCAAAATCTCATTACTTTTACATCCTGGAAAACAAAATATGTTTAGTTGTTACTGTGTACATATAAATGGTGTTGGAAGTATATAGAAGAAACATGGAACAGTATGGCTAGCTAGCCTCTAATGCAAGTTACACTGTGAGCTTGCTGCAGGCTATGTTTTTGTGCAGCCGAGTGTAGACAAAAATCCCAACACTAAAACAAGGGATGAAACGGTACATAAAGTGAAGACCATCAGTACAATAAGAGCATATCAGTGCACTGTTCAGTATCCTCCTAGCGTAACATTCCACATCTAACCATCAAATCGGGCCGCTAGCTCGTTCTCAAGGCACTTTTGACCCCATTTGTTTTGGCTGCTGGGCAAATAAATCTCTGCCCTGAGGGTAGAAGCTCAAACTCAAGTTCAAATGATGTTTAGGGCATTGCAGACTGGCCTTGGCTCCCTCTTATTATAAATATAAGATATATCAGGCTTGATAACTAATAATCTTACCTGCTTTAACAATACAGTGCAGCTGATTTTTGTCCGCTGAGCTAAGTTTACAAAACTAAGGAATTATTGAAAAGGTGATAACACTTCAACCACAGCACAATAGAGTATAGTAGTCAGCTTTTTACAGTACACGCTTGAGAGACGTTCAACCTCCTTGGAAAGAACAGCCTTTGATGTCTGTTTTCATCAAGTGCGGCAGTTGAATGTCAGTTTATTGTCTACGATAGTGAGTATATGATTCACTCTCTCAATATCTTTGCCCCTTAATGACTGTCTGAGTGGGTGCAGCCTATTGTTTTTTAAGTCAATGCATGTCTTTTGTTTCCGATTCATTTAAATTGACAACAACTTAAGAAAACAAGTCTCGCACCACGATACAAAGTCGTCCACCACTGGGCCATGGTTCAACTCCCCATTCTGTACTAGGATAATAACGCTATCAGAAAATCATCAGATTACAGTACAATACCATCAGAGAAACTTCCTACGTGTTCAGACAGCAAAAGGACAATTTAACAGTTTTGAGAGATAATCAAGGCAGTATCCTTTTCCACCCTCAGTGCACCAGGTGCTTAAACAAAGCGGGGCGCCCCAAGCGGATAAATGTGAGTTTGCCTGGAGCACAAAAGCGCTGCACAGAAAGCTTCAGACTCATTTAAAACAATTTGAAAAAATTGCCTCCAGCTGCTGAAATGCGGCATTTCTGATTAAGGCCATGGGAAGCAAAATAAGTAAATAGAAGAATTTAATGTACAAAGTAAATTAGAGTTAGATGTAGAAAATGTACATTTCTGAGGCTGACAAGTGTCACAGTGCGGTAAATCTACACAGAGTCATGCAGGGTCATGCTTTGGTGCAAGATGATAATAAATGCCCACAGTTGTAAGGTTTACATAAAGTTAGATTGGGCGATGATGAGGAGTCCAGAGATTGTGGGGGATTGCAGGGGGGGGGCTAAGCAGTAAAACCAACCTTTCTGACCATAACAATACACCATTTGAATTTTGGTGGCCATGAGATGTAACTGTTCTGCAGTTTTTGCCTCCAATCTTTAATTCCTTCCTGCTTCTATATTGGGATGTCACCGTTCTACAGAAACAGGGAAATAAAAACGTCACTTCAAGAAGACGCATTCAGGAACAGACAAGAGTTTGTGTTTTTTTGTTCTTCTTTTCTTTTAACATAAGTGAGCACATTCCCCATTAAATTGTAATTGAAAGCCTGAAGCATTCTGCAAACATAATGACCAAAAGGAAAAGAAGCCAATCTGATTAAATCCTTGCTGGCAAACAGAGAAACGGTTTACACGGAAAGAGCAGCCCTGCAACTAAACAAGACGGCTTCGCTTGTTCTCTACCTCAAACTTCATCCAAATGATCCGCCAGAGAAAAAAGATGTAAAAAGGCATTTATGCCTCTGAAAGTTTAATCATGATTCAGTCACTAACAAGCCAATGTGATGCCACCGTTGCCAAAGTCTCATTTATCGAAGAGTTTACAAATGCAGCTCCAAAGGAGATTGACAATCTTACGGCTGCAGAACTCCACTCAGCACTGATGTCGACATGCACAAAACAAATATCAAGAGCTTGGAAAGTAGTTAATTTGCTTCAATGTGAAAGTGAGGAGCTGAAAGAAGGTGTCCTCAGGCAACAGCGATGCCTGTGCAGATGGAGCCTCAATCTTAACCGCGTGAGAGTCGGAAGATGAAAAATATCAGCGAGGTGAGAATTAAAATTGTGGGCAACTTCGCTCCCAACATCAAACACAAGTTAAACAACACGAGCGATGCAGTCCATTGCCCAGGCAGACAGAGAACAGATGGATCCCTGCAAACAATCATTGTGTTTTACTATGCGCGTGTACATAGGAGCTGTTTGGAATGAGGCCAAGAATTCCAAACATCCACCGGGGAATCAGCTCTTCATGAAGACAGTTTTGATTTGGGAAGGCACTGGTGCTACAGGGAGAAGCAACCAGTCAGGAAGAGGAGGGAAAGACGGTGAAGTGGAACGCACCCTGATGTCATCATGGCAGGGAAAAAAGAAAAGTCACTTGTGATGATATGAAATGAGGTCAACTAAACAAATACTAGTATGTAGGATTAATTTTGAGTGTTCCTGCAGGAAATGAATTGATAAAATATTGAATTAAGGACTTCTTTTTTATACATTGGAATGCCTGTTGATTGCATTTACTTTATGGTGTGTTGCCAAATTTACTCTTGACTTGTACCTATGGGAAACCCTAAAAGAACAGAGAGGAGACACACGGGAGAACAACACTGTAAAAAGTGTCAGAGGGTGATGTAATCTGTCAACAAATGGGGATCAAAATAGGTTCAATAGCCTGATGCTTCATGACTGTAAAAAATGAAGTGTAAAACAGCCGTTGCTGTTTCATAGATCAGTGGACTAATTTGCCTTATCTTCTCAGGTCTCTGGACGAGAGACAAGATCAAACCCGCCATGGAAAACTCCTTTCCGTCTCTCTAAGATTTTGAATATCTTAGCAAATCTGGAAAACAGCTAATAATAAGAAAACTTTGACTCTTTTAAACTGTTAAAAGTTAGTATTCAGTATTCATCAAAAGCCCATTACTCCCTGGAAAAAAAAGTATTGATACACATAATTTAATTTGTATTACCTGCTGTCTTATTAAGATTACGATTATGAGTTTGATTATAGTTTTATCACCTTTATATTATTGTAATGCATTTTGTTCCACTTTAAAAAGAAATAAAGGAAAATGTCCTACAGCGAGGTAATGTTCTGCCATTTTTTCCATTTGTGTAACACAGATTTCTGCTCATATAATCATAATGTGGCCCCAAAATGTCAAAATGGCTATCTTACTAAAATCCCAAACAATGGCTGGCACTGAAAATGTTACTCCGTAAAATACATTTTTAGAGAATGCTTGCTTGCTAATGATGTTACTGCTGTCTAGCTGTGCAAACACGATGCAGTAAACATACAAACAGATTCAAAAATAATCTCCAAAAGTTATAGCTGGGATCAAGTCTTGCCTCTTGCCATGTTCATTTTAAATGGCTACTGAGACATCACTCCAGTCACTAATGATCTATGTATGAAACTGTGCAGCAAAACATATGGCAACAACAGGCTAAGGCATGTAGGCTTTTGTCTGTTTCCCAGGAATATGGGCTGTCTTTACTTATTTCAGGGACAGTGGCAGGTATTGCATGGTTTATACGAAAAAACAGAGAAAGAATAGAGACTTATAACCACATACTATTCACATTGTAGTCGTTCCTATTCCATGCCTGTCTAATTGTCAAATGACACCAGATAAAGATGGACTGCACATCTACTGCTGTCTGAAGACACTGAAGTTGTGGACTTTATACCAGTTCTCAGGATCTCATTGTTTATTTGTATATGCTTGGTATTTCTGTTCTAGCTTATTTTCTTATAGTGTATTATTATATTTGCTGTCTTTTTAATAAAAAATGTCTGAAACAGTTTTAGTATTGATATTAGAGGGGCATTTCAACATGTACAAATACAAATGCAGCAGTAAAATCAGACACTTCAAAGACTGGCATATTATTATTATTCAAAAAATAAAAAAAAATAAAAAAAATAAAAATCTGTATTCTTAGGTCCAACAGGGCCCTAGAAGTTCAATTACATGGTAGTCAACAAACACATTCTACACTTAGCTCCACATGCTAAAATGGTCAAGTGGACCACAATAGCAGCATTAAAAAAGCGCTAAAAGTAGCAGTTGTTTCAGAGCATCTGAGTCCAATAAGCTGCTGTGCACTCGCTGGCTACCTGTTGTTAATTTAAAAGTGTTGACGTGAAGGGATGAAATGCAAACTAGCACTGGCTCTACCGTGCTAATGGTATTAAAGGAGATGGCACCATATAGAGTTGTTTGCTGTGGCCTTGAAAAACTCTGTGCAGCAACCTCAACCTTCCCACCTGAAGAGATGCTGAACACATACAGAAACAAATAACACTATGTGGTGGTTCCTATTGCTTGGCTCACAACTTATTAGGTGGTGGGGCCACAAACAAGCCAGCCGGTCTATTTTTGTTTGCATTATTATTTTCTTTCTTTCTGTTTTGCTTTCTTTCTTTCTTTTGGTAAAATTGTTTTCCCATGTATGGAAATGCACAAAACTTTGCAGAGTCCAAATGCTATATGGGGTGATATTACAGCAAATGTCCAAGTTAAAAAAATCTAAGTACTATGACAGAATTATGGTGGGAGAGATTCTATCAACCTTTTT